>PVKS010026010.1:0-29152 GCA_004027875.1 Aplodontia rufa | reverse complement strand
ATGGTGGGTCTCTTATTCTTCCAGATAAATTTTAGGACTTTTTTCCTACTTCTGTAAAGAACAGTATTTTGATGGGGATCACACTTAATCTGTGTATTACTTTTGGTAATAAGGTCATTTTGGCAATAATAATTCTGCCTATCCAAGACCACAGGAGGTCTTTTCACTTTCTAAGGTCTTCAATTTCTTTCTTCAGTGTTCTATAGTTTGTTTATTTGTTTGTTTTGAGAGAGAGAGAGGGACAGTGAGAGAAAGAGAGGAAAATAGAGAATCAGTTTTATTTAGTTTTTCATGTTGCTTTTGTTGCTCTGACACTCGTTGTGTATGTGGTGCTGGGTTCAAACCCAGGTCCTCATCCATGATAGGCAAGCACTGTAACCACTGAGCCACTGCTCCACCCTGTTCTATAGTTTCATTGTAGAAGTATTTCTCCTACTTTGTTAGATTTATTCCCAGGGTTTTGTTTGTTTGTTTGTTTGTTTATTCTCATGAATGGAATTGTTTTCCTGATTTCTTTCTTAGCAGATTAGTTTTTGGAGTATAGGGAAGATGCTGATTTTTATGTTGATCTTGTATCCTGCTAGTTTGTTGAATTTGTGAATTTGCTTATCAGGTCCAGAAATCTTCTGGTGGAGGTTTTTTTTTTTTTTAGTCTTCTAAGTATAAGGTCATATCATCAACACACAGAGATAAATTGAATCTTTTTTTCCTATTTGTATCCCTTTAATTTCCCTCTCTCATCTGATTGCTCTAGCTAAAATTTCAAGACAATCTTATCTTGCTCCTGCTTTTACAGGAAATGCTTTCACTTCTTCCCTATTCAGTATGGTATTGGCCTTGGAATTGTCATATATAGCCTATAATGGTAATGTAATTTCTTTCTATCTCTAGATTCTTTAGTGCTTTTAACATGAATGGGTGCTGGATTTCATCAAAGTTTTCTTTCCCCTGAACCTATTAAACCTATTAAGATGATTGTGTGTGTGTGTGTGTGTGTGTGTGTGTGTGTATTTTCCTTATTCTATTTATGTGTTGAATTACATGTATTGACTTGCATGTGTTGAACCAACTTTTCCATCTAAAAAATATCTTCAAAGCTACTTTCAATGTCAGCTCTTCTATAAAGGCTTTTCCAGTGGCACTGTCTCTTTGTGGGACTAGCAAAGTACTTTGTTCCCCTTTATAATATGATCTCAATTGTGTTACAACTTATCTACACATGTCTCTTTTCTACTAAATGGGGAGCAGGACCTGCAATATCTTATGTATCAAATTTCCTGTGACTTGCAGAGAGTTTGGTATATTGCAAATGCTCAAATGTTTGCTGAATGAAAGGAGAAAACTGTTTCTCTTAGTTTATAAGTGTATAAATGATAACTCAATCTCAAATGATAGTCTCAAATGATAACTCAATGATAAGAGACAGAGGCCGTAGTCCCACCACAATAGCTTGTGCTTTTGATAAATGCTTCTTCACAAGCATTCCACTGAAACAAAACAGCAGTTCTCCAGCAGGAGTTTGACACAAATAGTTAGGTAAGCAGCTTTGCTATTTTGGGATTCCTGTCATCTCCCACTTGTCTCCAGAACAATTAGTAGAATGAGCTCTGTGCTGGCACTGATGAATTAGGAATTCAAACTCTGTAAGGTGCCACTGCTATTTGTCTTCCTGTCACCCACAGCCCTCTAAAAAGGCCCTCTGCACTGTGTGAGACATCCTTATTGACAGAAAACCAAAAAAGATGGTACAGTGCTCATGTAGGATTCTGATGCATGAGCTTTACAGCTGCAGTTAACAGAGCACTTTTCTTCCTTAGTGCATGAACATTCATCAACACACACACACACACACACACACACACACACACACACACACAATCTCTGCTCAGAACCAGAAATAAATAGCAAGAATGAGAAAAGCCACACACATCTACAGTAGTTTACTTTAGAAACATTCCTTGAATAAAAAGTTTTTCTCCATTTGTCATCCTTTTCCCATCCACGAAGGCCCAATTTACAGTCAGTCTGGGCCAAGAGGCTTTCTGAGCTGCTCATCTATAGTTGGAGTGTGGCATAGGCTCAGAGTTGTTCTTTCCAAGAGTTTGAAATTTACTGCTGTCAATATTTTCCCCAGTTATTGCCAATTGTGATCATAAGTCACTGCCAAAAATTCATTTATCAGTCATCTGTGAGTTTTCTGCTTGCAGACAAGTCTGTTTATATGTTCATATTCCAATGATGAGAACATAAGGATTGACTCATTCTGTTGTAGCCAGTTCAGAATCAACAGTTTCCCTTAATTCAGATATTTAACTTCAAATTCAATAGTTGATTATACTCTTTGTGCATATGGCTGTAATGTTTGGGGACAAAGTATTATCACAATCCTGATGACTATTATGCTTTATTTTGTGTTTATGGGTATTCACGCCTACACTTACAGTTTTAGATAACAAGGAAGATGTGAGGTCATTTAATTAGTTCAGCATATAAAACCATGCTCCTACACTGTGCTGACTCACCAGCATTTTAATATTTCAACACAGGTACATACATAATAGCTGCGGGAGTACCCTGTCAAAATTAGGGGATGCTCCGGGGAGGGTGATACATGCTTATAATCCCAGCAGCTTGGTAAATTGAGACAGAAGGATCGCAAGTTCAAAGCCAGCCTCAGCAAAGTGCGGCTCTAATCAACTTAGTGAGACCGTGTCCTAAAATTAAAAAAAAAAAAATTTAAGGACTAGGGATGTGACTCAGGGGTTGAGTGTCATTGGGTTTAATTCCTGATACCAAAAAAAAAAAAAAAAGAGAGAGAGAGAAAGAGAAAGATGAGATGGGATTATGTACTTTCAAATATTCTCTGTTCTATAATGAAAAAGATGAAATGCATGGTTAGTTTCCTTTGTTATTTGTATGGAGCTCAAAAATACATTTTCTCTCCCTTCAACTTAACAGAGTGTCCATACGTCTTATCTAGAAGTGTTGTTTGGTCTAATGTTATCAGAACCAGTAACTTCAGCAGTCTCTGGTAAGTACATGGATTCAGAAAGGGCACCTTCTTTTCAGATTTGTCCCTGAACATAGCCTAGAACCAGAGCATAAATAAAATGACCAGGAAGTGCATACCATAAACCCACTGATCACGCTGCAAGAGGCTGCTCCTCTTGTAAAAATCCATACAAATTCTGTTGTGCATGGGCAAAGAGTGTTTTAATAAGTACAGCTGGTTTACATTCTTTGTAAGAGCAAGTATGTGTCTTTGGGAGATATGTATGGTTGACCTATTGACTTAGACTATACAACAAATAAGGGTTTTTTGTTTGTTTGTTTGTTTTTCTGGATCTCACACTGGGAAGATTTTAAGGGAATCAAGTTCACAGGGCCCAATACCCACTGGACCGTATTGTAAAGCTTTAATAGTTTAAGCTGATAAGACAATCTAAAAATGGCATTGTGGGGCATTTCATCTCATAAGTTTTCCTGTAGCAAAAGAAGATGAATTCTCATGCGGCTAAGTTTTTGCTTTTCAATGTCTACACAGTTGGGGGTGGCAGACAATTTAACCTGAGTCCCTTCTGTGTCCCTTCCCTCTAAACTCCATAACCTCACGTGTTTTGTAAAATGGTATCATGGCTAGACTGAGGGTGGGAAGAGGAGCCCTCTTAGTGCTTGGTCATTTGTCCATTCAAGTGATTACTGAATATTCACCAATTTTTTTCAGTATGGTCTCTTCAGGTCTGTCCTGATTCCATGCCTCCATTCTAGGAATTAGAAATATTTTGTTAAGCTAAATATGCACCCACTTTTCTCTACAGAGACTTACCACCTCCACTGTAGCACTGCCAGAAACCTGGGAATAGGGATTCTGCCCCTGGGACACACAGTTCTCTCTCTAGGGCTCTCTCCTCCTCTTTCTCCCTCTTTCTCTTTTTTTTTTTCTCTTTTCCTCCCCCACTCCCTTTCTCTTTTCTTCCTACCTGTTTAAAGGGAATCTTCTGGGTCAGAATTTAACAGACATCTAAAACTTCATCAATTCAAAACAAGGCTTCTGAGCTTAGTTCCCTAAACCGCCACTTCTTTGATAGTCTCCATCTCCAAAACTGGCACTTCCTCACCTTCACAAGTCAATGATTTGGAAGTCAATCTTGACTGCCCTCTCTCCCTCATCTTTCTTAGGCCATGCCTCCATCTGTTTGCCTCAGATCCAACCCTTTCCTTTCCCTGGTTTGCTGTGCATCTCACAGGACGGCTTCTGCAAGCTATCCATTCCAGGGTCCCCTGGGAGCCAGCTTCAAGCTGGATTTGTAGAGGATAGGAAAAGAGAGAAGCCATAGTGTTTCCCCCTTCTGTCTCAGCCCCAACAAGTGTCTGGAGTGAGCCTCAGTGGGTGCTGCCTCTCTGGCCCCCCAGTGGTCAGGTCCTCCATGTTCCAGTTTATATTAGATGATCCTGGCTAGGAGGCTCTGGTAATGTCATTTCCTTACTTTGTCCTCCAGCATGGGACATAGTGACTTTTTGCTTTCCCAGTCTCTTGACTGTCTCAGCATTCTCTATGGCTTCTTGATCTTGCATAATTTCTGGATTAATTATTCTTTAAATCCCTTCCTTGCTTCTTATTGGTCAGGGTGATTTCAAATACCTAACTTTAAGCATGTTGCTAGCAAGGAGAATGGAATTATCGCAATTGAATTACATTAAATCATATCAGCTAGGACTGCAGAATTGCTTACAAAGTTCAGACATGGTATGGTCAGCTTGTTCCCCTCAGATTCATTTGTAGAAATCCTTACCCACAGGTGGTATTAGGAGGTGAGGACTTGGGAGGTGGTTAGTTCAGGAAGGAAGAGTCCCCATGAATGAGATTAGTGTCCTTATAATGGACTCTGTAGAAGCACTCGGCCCTTCCACCATGCGAGGACACAATGAGAAAGTGCCATCGATGAAGCAGGCAGTGGGCCCTCACCAGATGCCAAAACTGCTGGCACTTTGATCCTGGACTTCTCAGCCTCCAGAACTGTGAGAAATAAATCTCTGTTGTTTATAAGTCACCTAGCTTATGGTATTTTGTTTTAGCAGTCTGAAAGTACTAAGAAAGTTACCTAATGTCTTTAATAGCTCCTTCCACTATTTCTTCATCATAAGAGGAAAAAAATGATAAAGATACCCATGCAGTTTATGTCTCTAAATATTTAGGAGTATTAGTATTTTATAACTTACTACTGAGATGACTAGAAACCCCCAGTCTCTGGGGGTGGGCGTGAGGTTAGAAACTAAGACTTGCTGTGTTGTTTGTTATATTTTGCTCAAGAATTTCCTCCATTGATTGTCATTTTTTGAAATATATGTATTATATTAAGTTATGCATTTATTTTATTATTGTGAATGAAAAACATACTATGTTTAAAACTATTTTTGAATTTTATAAACCTCAAAAAAGCAGGGAAAATTCTGTCTTATTTGTTATTTTGCCTCTAGAATCAAAAGGTGTACCTGGTACATAGTAGGTTCTTATTAATTGAATACGTGTTTCTTCACACCAGTCTCTATCTGTGAATGTCAACGATCTTTTCCTAATGTGTCTCCGTCTGAGCCATGTAGCTAGCATACCTCCTTGATGGGTTTACACTGGGGGTCAAATGATTCCAACAGGGGCAAGGCAAGTCTGGTGAGTAAAGGAAAGTATAGTGATGGGGACTCTGGAGAGCTGGAGAGTGTGAGACACACCTAAGGCTACAGCCTCTATTCAGCTCTAGCTGATGGTAGCCTCATAGAAACTACAACCCAATGTAGCTACAGCCGCTAGTATTCAAGAGAAATAAGAAATTCAAATTTCTACGTGAAACATGTCAAATTATTCAATGTCAGCTCAAGTGTTTAAAACATCATATGAACCAAATGAAACACATTTGTGGACCTAATTTAGATCTAAGATATCAGGTTTGAGATTTGGTTTAGCAAGTAGGAAAAAAAACGCCAACTACAAACCTCCTCTGGGGCAAACAAATGTGGTGCCTGCCTATCAGATTGGATGGAGGGAAGTACAAGAGGAAAGTGAGTGTAAAATAAAAACTGGGTTGGAATCTCAACATTATCCTACCATTGGGTGTTTCCAAGTGACATTCTGTGGGGCCCTTTGGTTACATCAAGGAGTCAAGAGAAGTTTTGTTTTGTTTTTTTGTTTTTTTGTTTTTTTTTAAAGAGGGACACAGAGAGAGAGAGAGAGACAGACAGACAGACAGACAGAATCAACTTTATTTAGATTTTCTTGCGGGTTTCATTGCTCTGACACTTTGTTGTGTACGTGGTGCTGGGGTTAGAACCCACGTACTTGCACATGCCAGACAAGTAACCCCCAAGCCACTACTCCAGCCCTCAAGATAAGTTTTAAAGGCAGACTTTTCATTGACTTCTATAGATAAAGTAGGGCAAAATTGTGTCTTGAGTAAGGATGGATGGAAATAGAGACTCCTTCCTCCTAAAGCCCGTCAAGGCAGTCTTGAAGGTGAAAGGAACGTATGCATCAAGAAGCAGAAATCCTTTAGGGACAAACTCAGATAAGGCAAGACAGGATTGGGTTGACTTGGATATACATAGACTCCTAAGCTGAAAAGTAGCTTACATGGGAGAATTGAACAAATATGAAATCATTTAGTAAAAGACTTTTTTTTTTAAATCAATGACTGCTTTGCTAAATTAGTAACATCTTGATGGGTACATTTAATTACAAACCTCATCTATTCTTTTAATATAAAATCAACTCTACTTTGTGTTATCAGGCAGAATAAAACCCATCATCTGTGGGGCTATCAGTTTCTATGGGATGACTGGACCTATTTCTCAAAATTGGAGGTTTTGATTGGTTTCTAAGTAACATCAGATCTTTTGGTTGAATGCATGGAAGAGAATGCTTCCTAGTTAATGAATTATTAGAAGTATTTTCATGTGTTAGAATGTGCCTTACATGAACCTACAGTCCAGCAATAACTATATAGATCTAATGCTAATTCAACTATCTAAACACTGGCAATAAATTTTAAGTATTAGAAGAGTAAATGTATACATAAAACTCAGTGGAGAAGAACCAGAATAAACATAGGCCAGGAGAGAAAATCAGAAAGAATAATACTGGTCGTGATTTAAGAATAGGACATAGGAGGGGAGAGGAAAGGGGGAATACAAAAATTTAAACAACAACAAAATATAAACAAAGCAAAGAAAAACGGGAAGGGAAACCATGGAAAAGGGAGATAAAAAGCAAGAGAAGCGAAGTTGGAAGGACAATAACACTAGCAGGAGAATGCGTGACTAGATCTGGGAAGGTTCATGAATTTCACTGTGACATACAATTGGAAATAGAGATTGTTCTGCAGAATGTATAATTCAAGCAGGATTTGTTTTATCTTCTAACACTGACTTTTGAGTTCTGCTGTCTCATTTTGTTTTATGCTTCAAATAACAGTTTGAGTTGGTGAGACTCGGAAGGAATTGCCAGTAGATTTGGGGGCCCCCACTTCCAATTTTCTAAGTGCAACTTTGGCATTTTCCCAAGGGAAATCCTGATTTGTATGACAAAAGAATTTCTGAGACTCCCCATGAAATAATATCTTTCACTGGAAAACATTTGGCCCTCACAGCCCTTTGGGACTACAAAGTCCCTGGAGTGCAACCCAAACCCATTCATTATAATCACATACGTCCACTTATTAAAACCTTTCTCATTTTATCCTGCATTGCCAAATAGGCTTTTAAATGCATTGCTTGACAGACCCCAAGTGGTATTTTTTTCTGTACCATTTACTCCCCGTAGAGCACAAAACTAGCTACATAACTATACATATACACTAGAAATCTGATTAATCCATAGGATAAATTTGAATACAATGCAAAAATGCTAGGAAAAATAAAAATACTACACAGAATATTTTCTATATTAAAATAAGACAATAAGCTAAGAGAAAAATGTTTTAATTAACAACATACTTCTGAACTGCCATATTAATACATTTTTACTGTAAAAAAAAGCCAATTTGAGAAATATAGAGGTTATACATGGAAAAGTGGAAGTGTCTTCTTTTTCCCATGAACTTACTCCTTGCTATCCTTGACAGTTTGCTAATGGTTCTATGCATAGATAAAGGCTTTTTCTATGCCCATATGTATGTGGAGACCCCAAGCATCTCCACCAGCCTCACACCCCTCTCCCATCTCTAAAAGGTGACCACTTACCAGCCTACGTAGGGAAAGAAGAGATTGTCCTTGGTGAAGGTTTTCTTGGAGAAATGTCTAGTCAGCAGAGTATCTTAATGTCTTGTGCTCTCATGGAACTGCGAGCCTCTGGCTTCTGATCACCATCTGGAACCTTTAGGGTATAATTTGTCCTCCATACATGAGCAGCAAGAGGGCCAATGTGGAGTAGCCTGTGTTTCTCTTCACCCCGTCTCCTTGGCCTCTACAGTACTACCACAAAGGTTGTAGATTTTACGGAAGTAGTGACATTAAAGTGAATGTAGAATTCTATATACTAAATGTAGGCTTTTCTCCAAGATTTAGGGAAAACAGTAATCAAGGGGTTAAAATCTCCAGGGGACTCTGTCTGGTCCCCATAGCTTGATATCTTACCTCTTGATACTTTCTTCCAAACTTCATTGTAAATTAATAACTATCTCTTTCTCTCTCTCCAAAAAATAAAAAAATACATGGTAGTATAATTGAGTTATTCACTTTAGAGTAAAGCTTTCTAGGAAGCCCTAACAGAGCAACTGATGATAGTATTGATATGCAAAATCCCACACAAACCAGATGGAATGGGAATAGGTGATTAGGTCCCTTCAAGATTGTCCTTCCCTTTGTAGCTTCGGTTAAGCCTTGTGAATTTGCATGAATAAAAGCCCACATAACAATTTAGATTTAGACTAGTTGATTACAAATTCATATGGGAAGCTTTCACACTGAGCAAACACACACACACACACACTCGCTCTCTCTCTCTCTCTCTCTCACATACACACACACATAGGTACATTGACACACACACAAATACAATGTTAACTACTAATTCTCAGAGACTGTACAAATGAGGTAAAATGGAAATATAAATTTAAATGCCTGAACATTTATTTGCAGGTGTGTCTTTTACATTGGAGCCAGTACTTCACGCTATTTTACAGAACATAGTTTATTATTTACCTTCGTTCTCAAATTCCTTCAATTCTCAAAACTCTTTCAAATTGGACTCCTTCATCCTGTGAGGAAAAGAAAGGGATCCATTGAAGAGCCAGATTTGTCTTAAAGGCTCTATCTTTAGGCATACAACTAAAAATTAATATAGCTTATAATAATTCAGTCAAACTTTTAGTTAAGAATTATTCATTTTAAAAAGGTATACTCATTTTATTCTTCTATTATAGTATATTTACCTAAATATAATAGCATTCTATTTTAATAAAGGAATTAACAAATTACACATTCTTAGAATTGTTGGAAAATATATTTAAGAAAAAGATGTAAGAGAGTTAGTATTGTTGGTATAATGAGTTCTTACAAAATGGTAAGAAAAAAAGGTTCCTAATAGTTAAATGGGCAAAAGAACTATTATTTTAAAAGAAAAGCACATAATAAAATAGCATGTTCATTTTTAAACATATATACTCAAAATAATGTCAAAATGAGACATCATTAGTATCCAACACATTTACAAAAAGAAATTTTATTGCTAGTCTTGATGATATTGTTAGAGGTATAATTTAGGAGAGCTGATCTGAACAGCAGTTTGATAATACATAACAAATGCTTTCTCTAGTACTTCTAATTTATTAATCTCTTTAAATAAATAATCAGAGCTACTGATAAAAAATTTAAGCATAAACACTTATTTCATTATTGTTTAGCTAAAATTTTAGGAGCAGTCTCTCAAATATTAAGGGATAGTACAGTTATACTATGTTGCAAGCATTCCATGGAATATTATGTAGCCCATAAAAACACTTACAGTCTTTTTCTTACTAACAGAAAGAAAACACACACACACACACACACACACACACACTGCAACTTATTAAAAATTCAGGATACAAAATTACTTTAAAAATAAAAAGATGTATGGATTGACAATTTAGTAAACATTAACAATGGCTAAGTCTAGTTATTTGGGATCAAAGATTAATTCACTCTATGTCTTTTATTATTCTTTCCAATTTTCCTCAATGACTATGTAATACTTCTATCATCAGGAAAAGAACAACTTAAATATAAAAACTAAGAACAGAGTTAATTCATTAGATATAGACAAAAATATCAACGATAGGAAGAAAAAGATAGAATTAAGATCTGATCTAGTTCTTTCTAATTCTAAAACTAGTGTTTTGTTTTTTTTTAATTTTTTATTTTGAGCAACCTTACAAGATTTTAACAAAATAATATAAAATGTGTATAAAATATGCATATATTCTGGATATTGCAATTATACCCAGGAGTGCCCCCCCAAAAAACTCTGATTTAAAATCTTATTCACTTGTGGAATGAAGCACCTATGTCTCCCCTGTAGGCCTACTGAGAAATCTTGGAGTGACTTCCTAACTCATTACCTACATTGAAGAAAAGTATTCAGCCATATTTAATTTATAGTTTACTCAGAAAAAAATATTTTGCCCCAAAAGTTATAATGAATTAGGCACTTATACTTAGAACACTATGATAAAGAAAACCAGTGCTTACTTTTCTAATAATTAGCATTCATGTATATGCTAACAAGTACATATATTAAGGTAATTCACATCTTCAGAAAGTTTTTAAATAATAAATTACATTTAAATAATGCAAATGAAGTAAATATATCCCCTAAGAAGGGGCTGATATAATAATTCAGATTTAGATAATTTGTTTACAGATTCCTGTTATGAAACTTTCACATCAAGAAGACCAGATAAGTCCTATTTAATAAAATCTAGATGTCTTATAGTAAATTCACTGACATGGCAATTTGCCTACTAATGCTTAGTGGACAGATTTCAGCGTGAATCTAGCATTTCTGAAAATGGGCACGCTGTGAACTGAGAAAGCAGAAGATTTTCTATATCCTCTCATTTGAAGGGCAAAGCGCAAAATAAGAAGTTCATGGAAATTGTACTTGACGTTAGTATTCTCTACAGAAAATAAAAAAGAATTTACATAGTTGTTCCTTGGGCTAAATGGATTCATTCTTCAACAAGTATTCCAACACTGTTTAATAGTTGGGAATAAAAAATACAACAAAATGCTATTTGGTAAAAGTGCAGATATTTGAATGCTCTTTTATATTCCATTTCTCTTTTTATTTGTTATTAGGTAATTAAGCCAAACAACAGGGAAACTATATCTAAATATGCTCATACAATAAAAGAAATCCATATTTAGCACTTATTACAAGACTGGGAGTAAGGTCCTAAGATGGCACTCTCATTTCCAAGGAGCTAATGCTCTAGTCAGAGGAGTGCATAAGTAAACAGAAATTCATAATGACCTTCCAAGATAAAGAGGACTATGACGAAAAACAAAGCAAGATAAAGGGTTAGAGTAATAATATATGGTTGGGTGTGGGGCTGCTTTAGAGAGTTTAATGGAAAGATCTTTCAGAGGAGGTCCAATTAAGTCTGAATTTATAAAGAAGTAAAAAATCAAATCATTACATGATCCAAAGGACAAAATGTTCAGTTAGAAGAGTAACTGCACAGATCCAAGTTGGAAACAAGTGTGGCACATCTGAGGAAGAGCAAGTATGGCTGAAGAACCGTGATGAAGGGAGGGTAGAAGAAGAGATCAGACAGTAAGGCAGAAGTCGGACATATTTGGAGCTGTATAGGTATGAATTGGACATGATTTGGATTTTATTCCAAATGCATTGAGAAAGCTTTGAGAGAGGAAGTGTTGTCATCTGATCCACACTGTTATAGGAGCAAATATTTTTATCAAAACAAGGGTAGAAATAATGACACTGAGAAACTATTGGTGCAGTAGTTCAAATGTGAGATGATGGTGGCTTGAACTAGAGTGATGGGGTGGAAATGCTGTGACTTGAAATGGGTGTTGAGAACAGAGTAAACAGGACGTGCTAGTGAACTGGATTTATCATATGAGATAAAGAAAAATAGTGAGGATTTCCAAGATTGGCAGTACCATGTACCCAGATGTGGACTACTAAGGGAGGACCAGGCTTTGGGGTACAGGGAAAGAAAAGGGAATATGTGGTCAGAAAATTTGGGAGTGGTCAGAATTTAGACGGAATGTAAAACCCTAGAACTACTTGAGCTCACTTAGGTTAGGAATTATATGTATCTAGAGAAGATGGCTGAGTGTTGGACCACTTCGACAATTAGAAGTTTTATAGATGATGAAGATCCATCAGAGATATGGAGAGTAAGTGTTTAGAGAGGAACACCAGTAGAGTGTGGTATCTGGAAATCTAAGAAGGGATTTCTCTTAGGAGATGTGAAGTGGTGAGTGCTAAAGTGAACATTGGCCACTATTCTTGGCAATTTGGAGGTCAAAGTGGGGGCAAAACCTTGACTGAAGTATATTTTTAAATGATGGGAGGTAAAAAATTAGAAAATGCAAAAATAGAAAAAAAACAAATTTTCCTGTGGGAATTTTACCATGAAGAAAAACAGAGAAATGGAGCCTTTAGCATATATGGAAGTACCATTTAGATGGTTTAAAAATATTTTACTTTTGGGCTGGAGCAGTGGCTCAGCAGTTATGGCACTTGCCTGGCATGCACAAGGACATAGGTTTGGACCCCAGTACTATGTACGCAACAAGGGGTCTGACCAATGAAATTAATTCTTTCTCTCCCTCTCTGTCCCTCTCTCTCTTAAAAAAAAAAAGAATGTTACTTTTTAATATTGAAAGAAGAACATGTGTGTTTACTAGTGATTAGAAGATGTCAGGAGAGTAACGATTTTTTATGGGGCAGGGGGATTATGAGTTTGAACTGTTTTACTCCAGCGTCTGAATTCTTTACCATCAGAGGCAGGACCTTCAGAAACACCCAGGTCTGAGATTCTCATTTGTGCTCGGCTTCTGTTAAATGAGAAGACCTTTCATTAATATAAAAAACTAAAAAGCAATAATAAAAACAAGCTCTTGAAGGGGAGTTCTGATTCTGCTAATGTTGGAATAGCTTGTATAAAATGAACACTTGTGCAAATAACATTTATGCTTTGGACAAAATATTAAGAACAACTCAGTTAAGTTATTTCGGAAAAACCAAAATGAGACTGAAGCCACTTTTTACCCTTAAAGTAAAAAGTGCTATACACACATTTATGTAGCTCTCTTCTTGGGGTCATTCTGCAGTCCATAAAATGTGGGGTAACTCCATGTGTATTACACATGGCAAAGATGATTTTCAAATTTATATGAAATTGCAAATAGCCCTGAAAAGCTGTAATAAGTTTGAGAAAGAAGAATAAAGGACACACACATTTTCTAGTTTTAAAGTTTACTTCAGAGCAACAGTAATCAAAACAGAGTGGTACAGGCAAAAGAATAGATATATAAACCAAATAAAATTGAGAATCTAGAAACACACCAATACATCTATGGCCAATTTTTTTTAAAGAGAGAGAGAATGAGAGAGAGAGAGAGAGAGAGAGAGAGAGAGAAAGTCAATTTCATTTACTTTTTTCATTTTTTCATCATATTTTTCTGACCCTTAGTTGCTTATGGGGTACTAAGGTTTGAACCTGGGTCCTTGCACATGCCAGGCAAACACTGTACTGCTGAGCCACCTCTCCAGCCCAGATGGTTTTTGACAGGATGGCGAATCCATCCAGTAGGGACAAAATGATGCTGAGATTATGGAATTTGTGAAAGAATAAAGTTGGACCCCTGCCTCACAACACAAACAAAATTTAACTGAAAAATGGATCAGTGACCTAGATGTAGGAGCTAAAACTATGAAGTTCAGAGACAGAAACAGGGGCTAATCATGGCTTGAATATGGCAATGGATTTTTAGGTATGACACAAATAACAAAAGAAAGAAAAATTTTACTTCATCAACACTGAAAACTTTTGTGCATCAAAGGACATTATAAGACAGTTAAAAGATAACCTGTAGGATGGGAGGCATTTTCAAATCTTATACCTGACAAGGTTTAATATCTAGAATCTATCTATCTGTCTATCATCTCTCTATCTATCTATATCATCTATTCAGCTATCTATCTATCCTACAACTCAACCAAAAAGACAAACTTACTCAACCCAAAAAGGGACATGGACTTGAAAAGACAGTCAGAAAGTACAGGAAAAGATGCTGGACACCTTACACATTAGGGCAATACAAATCGAAATCATAGGCAGCAGCATTCTACTAGAATGGCTATAATTTTAAAAAATTAAAACAAAAGGAAAATAAGCATTGGCAAGAATATGGAGAAAGTAAAAATTTTGTGCATTGCTGGTGGAAACATACAATAGTGCAGACGTCGTGGAAAAGAGCTTAGGTTTCACCAAAATGCTAAAAACAGATTTACCATGCAACCCTGCACTTCCATCACGTACTTCAAAGATTGACAATAAGTTCCCAACAATTACTTTTAAACCATATTAATTTTAGAATTATTCATAATATTAATTTTAGAATCATTCATAATCACTGAAAGATGAAAATAGCTTCACTGTCTATACACAGATGAAAGGACAAACACAATGCAGTATATGGATCAGGCACAAAAGGGGTGACATTCTAATGCATACACAAAGTGAAAACATTATAGTAAGTGAAATAAGCCACACAAAAGGACAAATACTGTCCTAAGAGATATTTAGAACATAGATGGAAGTAGATTAGAGGTTACCAGGGCTGGGGGAAAGGTGAAATGGGAAGTTATTGTTCTAATGGCTGGCTGTAGAGTTTTTTTGAGATGATAGAAAGTTCTGGAAATAGAGGTGATGGCCTCACGATATTATGAACATGATTAATACCGCTGAACTGTGCAGTTCAAACGGATCAAATTGTATATCATACATATATATATATATTTAAATTGGTTCAACATCATCTTATATAATGAAGGGATTAGTTGGTTAACATTCATACATGCATAGGTATTGGCAGAGTTGCTCAAACCCTGTCCTTATCCAGGATATTTCCCCTTTCCCCCACTCCACAATGTCATGGCCTCTCTGTAATTTCCCTAAGTGACAGATATAAATGACCATATACATGTAACTTAAACATCAAAATTACTAGATTTATACACCTGCCTGTGTATATTTGGACTCTCATGGGAGTCAAGTGTACTCTACAGTATTGAACACCTTCTTTTTCCTTTTCTCTCCTCCCTCCCTTTCTCCGCCCAACTCCTACTTCATAGCTATAGTCCCCATAGCTTATGTGTTACTTCAGATTTGGTGGGTCTATTAAATAAACTTTAACTTTCATTCTATCTTAGGTTTTACTCTAGCTTTCACATGTGAGAGAAAACATTCAACCCTTAAGTCTCTGGGCTTGGTTTGGTTCACTCAGCATGATTTTTTCCATTTCCATCCATTTACCTGCAAAAGCCGTGATATTGTTCTTTCTAATAGCTGAATAGGCTCCATTGTATATCAATCACAGCTTTTTGGATCCATTCATCCAGTGAAGGGCATCTTAGTTGTTTTTATAATTTCACTACTGTAAATTGGGTAGCTATAAACACTGATGTAGCTGTATTTCTGTAATAAGCTTATTCTACCTCTTCTGGGAAAATACTCAGGAGTAGGATAGCTGGGTTGAACGCTGGTTCAATCCCTAGTTGTTTGAGGAGTCTCCACTCTGCTTTCCAGAGTGACTATACTAGTCTGCAGTCCCACCAAAGGTGTGTTAGTGTTCCTTTCTCCCTGCATCCCCTCCAGCATCTGTTATTGTTCATATTCCTCATTTTTGCTATTCTGACTTGGAGTCAGTGCAGTTTTGATTTGCATTTCTCTGATTGCTAGTGATATAGAACACTTTCTCATATATATTTTGGCTTTTTGAACTTCCTCTGTTGGGAAGTTTCTGTTTAGTTCCATAGCCCATTTATTGATTGGAATGTCTGTGTTTTTGGTGTTAAGTTTTTTGAGTTGTATGTTCTGATTATTAGCCCCTTGTCAGAGAGGTGGTAGCAGGCCATGATTTTCTCCCATTCCATAGATTCTCTCTTGACACTCTTCACTAATTCTTTACCTGTGCAGAAGCTTTTCAGTTTAATGGCATCACATTCATTAATTCTTAATTTTGATTCTTGTGCTACAGGAGTCTTGTTAAGGAAGAAGGTGCCTATACCAATATGGTGGAGTGTTGGTCCTATTTTTTCTTCTAATAATTGTATGGCTGCTTATTTAATTCCTAGTTCTTTGATCCATTTCAACTTGATTTTTGTGCAGTGTGAGAGATAAGGATTTAATTTCAGTTGTCTGCATATGACTGTCCAATTTGTCCAGCACCATTAGTTGAACAGGCTATCTTTTCTCCAAGCTATATTTTTGCCCCTTTGTCAAATATCAAATGATTATAGATTTGTGGGCTAATCTCAGTATCTTCTATTTTGTTCCATTAGTCTTCCTGCCTGTTATGATACCAATACCATACTGTTTGTGTTATTATAGCTCTATATTGTAATTTCAGGTCAGTCAGGTATTGTGATCCCTCCGATCTCTCTCTCTCTCTCTCCCTCTCTTTCTTCTTAGTAGTGCTTTGGCTCTTCTGGGTTTCTTATTGTTCCAAATGATTTTCAGAATTGATTTTCTGTATCTGTGAAGAATGACATTGGTATCTTGATGGGTATTGCATTGAATCTGTACAGCGCTTTCAGCAGAATTGCCATTTTAACTGTATTGATTCTGCCTAACCAAGAACATGGGATGTCTTTCCATCTTCTCATGTCTTCTTCAATTTCTTTCTTCAGTGTTCAATAATTTTCATTATAGAGGTCTTTTACTTCCTTTGTTAGATTAAATTCCCAAGTATTTTATTCTTTTTGAGGTTATTGTGAATGGGGCAGATTTCCTTTTTTCTTCTTCAGCTGAATTGCTGTTGGGAGTATAGGAAAGCTATTGATTTATGGGTGTTGAAGTTGTATCCTGTGACTGTTGAATTCATATATAAGCTCTAGAAGTCTTCTGATAGAGTGTTTTGGGTCTTCTAATTATAGGATCATATCATTGGCAAATAGAGATAGTTTAACTTCCTCTTTTCCTATTCAAATCCCTTTGATTTCCTTCTCTTGTCTGATTGCTCTGGCTGGGGTTTCAAGGACTAGATTGAATAAGAGTGGTGAGAGACTTGTCTTGTTCCCAAGTTTTGTGGGAATGCTTTCAGTTTTTCTCTATGCAGTATAATGTTGACTGTGGGCTTGTCTTAAATGGCCTTGACAAAATTAAGTTAAGTTCCTTTGATCCTTATTTTCTCGAGAGTTTTGAGCATAAATGGGTGCTGAAATTTGTCAAAGGCCTTTTCTGCATCAATTGAGATGACCATATGCTTTTTGTCTTTAATTCTGTTTAAGTGATGAATTGCATTTATTGATTTGCTTATGTTGAACCAGCCTTGCATGCCTGGAATGAAGCCCACTTGATCATGATGTGTTATCTTTTTGATGTGTTGCTGAATACAATTTGCTAGAATTTTATTTAGGATTTTTGTGTCCGTGTTCATCAAGGATATTGGTCTGTAATTTTCTTTTCTTGATGTGTCTTTGTTGTGTTTTGTTATCAGCAAACCATAGCAAAATAAACAAAGCAAAAGAAATAAAAAACAAACAAAACAGAAAAAAAACCCAACGTGTTAATGGAAAATTGGGAGGATTATGGATTATTTCCACTGAAGAGGTCAACATAGACAAAGGGGTAGATGATCACATCTCACTTCTGGATGGAGGCACTTCCAGGATGAGGTTGCTGAAGGTCCTGGGTTTTGCTCTTCTCAGATGGAAGTCAGATTCCCAGGAATCCTTCCAGTATTCTTGCCATGTGGAGAGGTGCAGTTCTTCACCACCACTGCTTCTTTTAAATACCGCCTTTTGGCCTTCCTGGGTTAAGAGCCTAGGTGCTTTTGCGTCTGCCTGCCCAGACTCTTTCCCACTTCAGCTAGGGCCCCAGCAGCTGCTGATAATCTTGTGGATCCCAAGGAAGCTATGAGGAGACCTCATGGATCCTAGGGCAGATTTCACCATAAACTTGTAGGGCCTAAGAGGCAGATCCTGCCTGAAACAAGTGGCTCCTGGGGCAGTCACCCCCACCCCCAAACTCGCAGATCTGAGGCAGTCAGAACATGGGTTCCTGGGGTGGTCCGTGACCTGATGGTGCAGCAACTGAGGCAGCCTCTGACCCAAACTCGTGGATCTTGGAGCAGTTGCCTGGCTGCCCACCTTCTCAAGATGGCAATCTCCCCAGCTCTCGATGGCCAGTTTGGAGTCATGCCTAAGTTATGTGTACTAATGCAGTCCCTGGGTTCAGCCGAGGAACAGGAGCCCCTCTGATATCAGGGTTCTCTATGCCAATTTCTCCTTCCTGGATTTGTGCGTGTTCTTTCCTCCAGCCGAACTAACAACCAGAGCTGCTTGGCCCCATGTTATTTTTCTTCTTTGCTTAATGTGGGGAAGGCTCTGAGTCTCTAGTTTTCCTTGTTTGTCTACTAATAAGTTTTGGCAAAATTTTGTGGTTCACCTCCCAGAAAGGCACTTCTCCTGCCCTTGGCAGCCCATTTCATGGAGAGATTCTACATTCAGCCATCTTCTTCTCCCATGTATCATATATTTTACTACAAAGAAAAATTTCAAAGAGAAGTGACAAAAAAAAAATAGTAAGCAAACAAAGACATTTTCAGATAATCAGAAACAGTAACTGTGTCATCAGTATCTCTGCACTACAAGAAAGGTTAAAGGAAGTATTCCAGCCTGAAAGGAAATGATAGGAAATGGAAATCTGGAGTGAAAGGAAGGAATGAGAAGAAATTTTGAATATGTAGATAATATAAAGATCTTTCTTTTTTTCATCTTTAAAAGGTCATTGCTAAAGCAAAAATAATTTAAAGTATATTTTGGGTTTGAAACATGTAGAAGTAAAACATACGGTGACAATGACACATGACAGGAGAGGATTGCTTTAGCACAACGGCTTGAATTTTTTTTATAAGACCTTGTCAGGAGCTAACAGTATGCTCATTAAATCAGTCATTATTCAAGTTGTCCTCATTCAAACGTTCTCTGTAATCACTTGGCCGTTAGGTCCATAAGATACTCAGATGTAAATCTTTTGACAGGTTTTCTTCCTTATTTCTATCATATCAAATAGATTTTTTAAAAAAATCCTACTTTTATTATATTCTGACTTTGAACTCTATCTGTCTAAATCTCAGTAATGATTACAAAATTTTATTTACCCCAATGTGTTCAAAAGTTCACTTCACTTCCTATGATTTTGGCGTTAATATATAAATCTGTAGGCCATATGCCTTGATTCTTTTTTTTTTTTAAGAAAGAGGGACAGTGAGAGAGAGAGAGACAGAGAGAATCAATTTTTAAATTTTTATTTAGTTTTTTTACATGGCTTTCATCACTCTGAGACTTTGCTGTGTATGCGATGCTGGGGTTTGAACTTGCATACTTGTGCATGACAGGCAAGCGCCACAACTGCTGAGCCACCGCTCCAGCCCCTATGTCTTGATTCTTAATACTTGGCTACTTCAGTCCTTACTTTACTACTTTGGAGCATCTGAATCTGGAACACTCTACCTTTGAAACTTCCTTGCTCTTTAGTTTCTGAGAATAAATTTATACCTATACCTATATCTTTCTATCTATCATCTATCTATCTATCTATATTATATGTGTGTGTGTGTGTGTGTGTGTGTGTGTGTGTGTGTATAATGTCTAACTCTCTACTTCTCTAGTGGATAACCCCTTATCAGCTCAAATTGAAGAAGAATTTTAAACTTGACATTCTTTTCTCATGTACTTGAATTAAGAAAGCAGCCATTGGAAAAGAACCAGAGCTTTAAGTTTCAAGTGCCTAAAGTTTCATACTCATTGAAGATTCTCCCTTGTTTTGAGTTCAGTTGATGTAAGTAGTGTTTATGCGGTTGGCTGTTCTCAACCTATTCGGTCATGTCCTGGAGAAGGGTATTTATTGTACAATGATGTGTCTTTTTATTAACCATGTTGGCTACACAGCCAGTTCTTTGATTTCACCCCTCTAGGTTGTTTCTCAATTCCATACTCCTGACCCCTGTCCCCTTCTTATTTTTGCAGGCTTTATGTATTGACTCTGTCTCTTCTCCTATCATTACCCATATACTCTTCACAAAGCTAAATGAATAAAGTTCCCAAAAGCATATCCCACTTCAAATGTCTTTGTAGTCTTCTTTTTGCCCATAGAATATCACCCCTACTCCTTAAAGTTCAAGGCCTCTGAGATCTGGTCCTTGCATAGCATGGACTTGATGATGTCTCAATTGGTCAGAGTAATGCTGTAAATAATAAGAACTCATGTTTATTGAGTTGACTCCATGCTGAGAACAATTCATCCTCAAGGTGGTGGTCACAAGATTTGACCAGAAGTACACTTTATGCCAAGCTGATTTGTGCTTTGTCACTGTGGCACCCTAGCCCAACCACCAGCTCCATTATTTTTACTTCCTTTTTCATGTAGTCCTCCTGGTTGTAGTATCCTAATCTTTTTGCTTCACTAGTTACTTCTGCCTACTTATTTTTTTGGAGTTCTGTTTTATCATCATTTGTGACATTTGTCTGCCTTTCCTGTTTGTTAACTAATCCTTTGGCTTGTCCTCTGGATGCCCTCCTTTGAATTAACCACTGCAGGAAGTCCTGCTGGCAATGGCCCCAGCAATTTGGTCTCAACTCTGTTCTTTGTATTTTATATCAAAGAGATGAGCCTTGGGCATTCCAAACCAGCTCTTATGATTTATTATAAAAATCACACTAGGGATTTCCTAGAATCTTAGGTTTAAAAGGAATCCTAAACTCTAAAATGCAATTCCCATCTCAATAAAAAGCCCTGTGTTCTTTCTATTATTTTCCCATTCTTATAGCAGTACTTTGAAGGCACATTTCATATCCCTAATCATCAATTTCTAATGTAAACATCTCAGTTCCTTTAATCACTATCTCTGGCCTGATTGACTTCCTCTAGATCACAGTCATTATTATAGCCCTTTTTACAATGGTTGATGGACAGAATTCCAAAATAAGTTCCAATTATGTTCTAACAAGTTTGGACTAGAACAGGGCTTTATATTATATTGCAATTAACTTTTTAAAATCCCTTTTCAAGATGCAGGCTGAGATCTCATTTTTTTTAAGAGAGAGGGACAGTGAGAGAGAGAGAGAGAAAGAGAAAGAGAGCATCAATTTTATTTAATTTTTCATGCGGCTTTTGTTGCTCCAAAACTTTGTTGTGTACATGGTGCTGGAGCTTGAACCTGTGTCCTTACACAGGCTAGGCCTTTACCATTGAGTCACCGCTCCAGCCCCTTATAACAATTTCCCCCCCTTGGAATCAATACATTAATTATTTCCAGCTTTAACTCATCAAATATCCAATCATGAAATTGGAATCAGGGAGAGCCAGGCTTCGAATCATGTGTACAACAGTTTTCAATAGTTTTGCTGCAGCGAACTATTATACATTATGCAGACATAATATATTGCTGTGGGTATAGCCACATGCTTTATGAATGTTTAGCAAGTTTCTTCATGCTAATTGTAACTCTTTTTTCTTCTCCCTCATTCACCTAAACCATCTGAATGCCAGTGAGTGAGACAATTACTAGGGGGAAATTTTTGAACCCATGTTAATTTATTTTTCAGTGTTGGTACCAAAACAGTCCTTATCACATTCAACTGATTGACACACAAATGTGAGCGCTGACATTTGAAGCTTCCTTCTAGTTAACTGACCCTTTCACCCACAGCACATTGTACCGTCGTTTAATCAGTTATTATGACTGTTCTACATCTGCCCAAAAGATTCTGATTTCATTGTGTCTACAATGTTTTCCGTATTTAGAGACTTTGTGAAAACTGAACATTGATTTAATTTGGCATAATTTTCTTTGCCTTTTTAAATCCTGGTAATTACTGCTTTATTTTTATTTTAAAAGCATTAGAATCTTAACACAAATCCTTGGCAAGCTCCCTATTCCTGTTTGGCAAACTGCCTCCATTCACCAGGATTACTCAGTATTCAATGGTTTGTTTTGTTTTTTAAATAACTGGGTTGTGATTCTCTTCTCTGGGGACCAATCCCATTCCACAGAACACACTCTATCTTTTCTGCCTTCCTTGCTTTTGCTTGCAGGAACCTCTGTCTTAGGTATCCTGCTCCTTGCTTTTTTCTCTGAATATCTTTGCTCCTAAACTACAACCACGGTTCTCCCAAGTTGGGAACCCTTTGCTGTAACTCATGGCATCCAGTACTGAGCAGAAATTCAGCAAAGACACTTTCTAAATGGATGAATGAGAACACATTAAAAAACTTGTTAGCTTTTTCTACCATGAATACTGCTGAAGAAATAACTGCAAGATAAGCTTCAAGAAATGTACTGATGCCTTTATTTCTATGGTAGGGAGTCCCCAAATGAAAGTGGTTTCTACTTTGAATAATAAATGTTGCTAGATTCCTCTCACAAAAGACTATGGTACAAGCCTCTCCCAATCATAGATGAGAGGGCTGCTTTTTTACAACTTTTCTAGCAGTAAGTATTTTGTGTCTTAATTTAGTCTCTGACAGATAAACATATTTAAAATAATGCCTGTTAATATTTATTCTCAGCCAGACCTTAGCATTGCAAATTCTCATTCCAAATATATTGCTTGTTTATTGCCTTTTATTACTGCTGAGTTTCCTCGTTTCTCATAGTTTATTTTATGTCTTTCGTTAAAATTTTAGTTTTCTTTACAAATTTTATTGGCAAATTCATCTTTATTTTGCAGTATTTGTTGGTGTTGGGAAAGAGATTTTTTTTTTTTTTTTTTTTTTTTTTTTTTTTTTTTTTTTTTTTTTTTTTTTTTTTTTTTTTTTTTTTTTTTTTTTTTTTTTTTGTTTTTTGTAAATTTTTTTTTTTTTTTTTTTTTTTTTTTTTGCTTTTCCATGGCAGGGCCCTTACTAACAAAGAAGAGCTTTTGGTGTTTGACTACCTTATATTCATCTGTATTACCATTACTACTTTTTATTGTTATTATTCAATTTTGTCTTGTGTTCTGGGTTTTCACCCATTCCATCAGCAAAAGAGAGGTAACTTGATTTTATTTCAAACCAATTATTTCATGTTCTTTCATATTTTGCATCCTCCAGGATTTTGAAGATCATAATCATTAATAATAGTGGCAATGCATGTGCATACCTACTCTCTAATTTTGTTCAAAGATGTTTTAGTATTTCACCATACAAAGTAAAATATTTTATTGGATTTTAGCAAATTATTTTTATTATTTTTGTTTCTTTTCATATTTATTACACTTGGGGCCATTGTTAATAAAACTATTAAATACTACCTATTTTATCATTTAATTTTCTTATTTAAAATATTTATGTAATAGATTATGTTGATAAATTTCCTGATTTTGAGTTATCCTCAATTCTTAAACTATACTATAGTTGATTATACAGCATTCTTTTGATACATTGTTGAATTCTACATACCTTCTTATTTAGACATTTTATGTTTTTATTAATGAGAGTGGTCTGCAATTTTCTTTTTATAAGTTTCATTATTAAATCATTCTTGTTGGCTTTATAAAAATGAATTCAGGAAGGCTTCCATATTTTTTGTCCTGAAACCATTTAAATTGTGGCCTACAAACTTGGCTGATGCTGAAAACACTGAAATCAACATATTGATGTTTGCTTCTTTGTTTATTATTTAGGTAATCTGGGTTGGAGCCAGGACATTGGGTCACTTTAAAGTTTCCCAGGTGATTCTCACCTGCAGCTGTTTGAAATCAGTTGGTTTAAACAATATTGGAATGTTCTGACCTTTACAGGTATCCCTAAATTGAACACTTTAAAACCTGAATTGCTCAAAAATTCAAAACCTTTTGAGCACTTTCATGACACCAGAGGTGGAAATATTACTCTTGACCTTACTGGGCAGTTCATAGTTAAAACAGATACACACTAAAACATTAGATAAAATTATCTGCAGAGTATGTGTATAAGTATATATAAAAAATAACTTATTTCATGTTTAAACAGGTCCTATCCCCAAGATATCTCATTATTTATATGCAAATATTTCCTAATTTTAAAAAAAGCTAAACTCTGAAACACATTTCAGACAGGGGATACTCCATCTGTAGTATAGGAGTACTTATTTGGCACATATGATGTACATCCTCCAGTAATTCATTGTTGTGTAGGCTATTTCAGATTCATTTAGTATTCACTTAAAATTTTTTTGAGAATTTTCTTCAAATGGCCTAATTAATGATGTGCTTTCTGGATTCCTGCTTATTCAGTGATGCCTTACTTCTGTCTAAGGGGAAATGGCATCTTGGCTGGGTATAGAATTTTGGCATTACAGTATTCCTAGAATTCTATAGATTTACTCTATCATTTTAGTTTTTGGTGTTACAAACTATGGTTTATGATTTTCTTTTAATTTATTTTTATCTGGATACTTATGCAATTTTTAATCTTGGAGTTCAGGAATTTTAATAAGATATGCCTAGATACTTTACTTCCTTTTTTGTAGTCTTCTCGGGAATCGGTTGTGCTTTGTCACCATTCTGATCCAGATTCTGTCTATGTTCTTCTATTACTTATTTAATTATTACCTTTTTTCTCTATAAGACATTGTAATGTTTTTATTATGTATTTTTATCTCTTTTCTAGTGTCTTCTCCCAGGTCTGTTATATTTTCCTTCATAGTTTTCACCTCATTTTGTTTGGTTCTGTGCTTTTAGGTATGTGTTCCACTTGATCATACAGGATTCTCATTTAGGTCTCAATCATGATCAATTTGTTTAGTTGGGAAATAGTATTTTTTTTCCATTTCAGAAAATATTTTTGGTGTATGTTGCACATTGTGGGTTCTTATTATTTTTGATCAAGTATTTTTCTCCTCTAAAAATTCTATATTTGGGCTGGAGCAGTGGCTTACCGGTTACGGTACTTGCTTGGCATATGCAAGTACATGGGTTCGAACCCCAGCACCACATACACAGTAGAGTGTCAGAGCAATGAAGGCCACATGAAAAACTTAATAAAGTTGATTCTCTCTCTGTCTGTCTGTCTCTCTCTCTCTCTCTTCGTCTTTCTTTCAAAAAAGAAAAAACTCTATTTCTTTGCCATGTGCTTGCACACATGTGTGTGCTCTCTCTCCCTCTATCTCTTTCTCTCCTCCCCTCCCATCTTAAGTGTGGACCGTCTTTTCTTTCACCCCACCCCTACAGATTACTGGGGCATGGCTCTGGTTGGTGGAGTACTCCATGTATTGATGGTACCATAAATGGTAGAAAGTAGAGGAAGTTCTACCCCTGGTGCTAATGATGCAACATAGCCTGAACCTTGCAAGGCACCTGTTCTTGGTTCTATTGCACTCTTCCACCCTCAAAAGACTCAGCCCTCTGAATTATTATTCCTTTTGCTTTTCAGGGATTTGGGACAAATACACAATTATCTCCTCAGGACTCACTGATAAAATTACCCTGCTCACAAAGAAGCCCTTGGGCAATTCTTGGCACCCAAGATCTCACTGCACTCAGTTTTCCATATGCTTGGCAGCATTTGGTTCCAGATGTGCAAATAAGTTGAGTTGGAAGGGAAAAAGTAGCATAGGTTTAAATCTTCTGAAGTCCATGAAATTCAGTGATTTAATTAATAATTCTTCAGACATTCTATACGAAGAATCTGGAGACCATGGTAATGATGTACAAGATATTTCCCCTTTAATTGCTTATATAGGAGAAATATTTATACACAGAAGTAATTGTAATATAAGACAGAATGTGATAAACTCTTTTAAACAAACTTACAAACAAATATATTGAAAATAAAGACTAGAAGCATTAATACATCCGACTGACAGATTTGGGAAAGTTTTAGGGAGTAAGTACTCTCTGGGATAGGCATTAAAGATACATACACTTTTAAGAGGTTAAATACCAAGAATTAAGTACCATAAGAAGCCAGAAATCTACAATGACCAGGCAAGGATTTCTGAGAGAGGTGGGAGTTGAGTTGGGTTTTGTTTGGTGCATGATGTGTGATGAGTTGAAATGAAAAGCAGACCAGACAGGAGTCACTGTCTTGTCATGGGCATGGAGACAGGACTGAATGGCATGTGTTATAGGGTAATATTGTGTCATGATGGGCAAAGATGGAAAAAATGAAAGGGTGCAGTGTCTTGAATGCCATTGTGAAGAGTTGGACTTTTTATCTTTCGGTAACATGTATTAGGCAAAATTTTTGGAACACTTTTTAAATGTTAGTCTGGCAATGAGTATGGAGCAGGGAGTGGAGGCAATGACCTAGAGATTGCTGTGTGAAGTCATTCAAGGGACGAAGGCCTGCAGCAGGAGCACAATTGGAAGGAGAGATGCTTGGGGAATGAAGAGGAGTGGGTGGGTTTGGGGGATGGCTTAGATATTAGGAATGAGGGATGAAAAGGACTAAAGGAGTTAATGATTTTTTTCCATTGTGAATCTTTAGGATCCTCTAAAGTATATGTATTAGTTTCCTATTGTTGCTACAGCAAATTATCACAAACTAAATGACTTTAAACAGCACAAATCTGTCATCTTAGAGCTCTTCAGGAAAGAAGGCTGCAACGAGTCTACACGACTAAAGTCAAGGTGTCTGTAGGTCTGCGTGCTTTTGGAGGATCCTAGAGAGGCTATCTGCCTCCCTTGACTTGTGGCCCCTTCCTCCATTTTCCAACTGCATCACTGCTTCTACCATAACGACTCCTCAACTGCTCCTATCCATCCTGAGTCCCTTTAATAAGGACCTTTTGATTCTATTGTTCCCAATTTAATAGTGCAGAATAATCATCCCATCTCAGGGCTGAGTCCCTTTTACCATGTGACCTAACATAGCCACAGATTCCAGGGATCAGAATACAGACATTTTTGAGGCCATTATTCATCCTATTCAAATAAAATTTGAGCTATCCTCTTTTTCAAAATTATCAATTTCAACTGAATTGATAGCCACAAGGTTTTCTTTACTATCTTCTTGTCTTCTCTGTTCTGCACTGTTTCTGTGTCAGGCTACGTCTATTTAGTAGCTTTACATTCTCTCCTACTCTCACTAGTTCAGGACACCAAGATGTCCTTGATTTACCTTTTAAAATAATTCCATCTATTATTTAGTTTGTTGGTGGTTTTTTTTCCTTTTCCATTTTTCTTCTTGCACCCTTTTCTCTCTTTCCTTCAATGTTTCCAAGTTGAAAAAGCATGATTTACATGAAGATCAAACATGTGCTGTTCTTTAGGTCCAAAGCAATTTCCTCAAGAATTGGTTCATGATGACAGATGGCTGTTTAAACATAGTAACCCATATGTTTCTTTTAAATTCAATAGAAAGAAGATAAGTGTCCAGTGAACAGTCTTGGATATTTAGCATAAGTAATCTGGGATTCTTTTGCTTTTCAGAC
Source organism: Aplodontia rufa (assembly GCA_004027875.1). Classification (NCBI taxonomy): domain Eukaryota; kingdom Metazoa; phylum Chordata; class Mammalia; order Rodentia; family Aplodontiidae; genus Aplodontia; species Aplodontia rufa. The sequence continues at coordinate 1,528 of PVKS010026010.1, read as the reverse complement.
AAACACATAGCAAGCATGTATCTGGAGAATATTACCAGCCTTTCTTCCTTCCCATAACAAACTGAGGACCTAAGATAAATTTCTTTTTTAGGATTACTTACCATCTGTCCTTCAAAGATGTCTAAGCTCATTAAAGTCTACTTTGTGTATAAGAATTAAAGGTGGCATGGCACGCATAATGACAATACAGATCTTGAGTCAGACAATTCACGGTCAACCACAATTCCATCTTGTACTGACCTTGGGAAAACTACATGCTCAAGTTTACTTTATTTATGGATCAGAAAACAATACTTAACTGGGTTATTATGTGTGTTAAGCAAAATAATTCATGCAAAGCCCCTAATTCAATATATCTGTATATTAATTTCTCAATAAATGTTAGTTATCAATTCTTTTTATCATGTCCATTAAAAATGTTCCAGATATTCCAAACAAAGATACTGTTCCCCCACTTTGGTCGGCCTGAGAAACCATTCGAACAGAGACAACCCTGAAGCAACGCAGCACTGATGAAAGAATCATTCAAGGTTCTTCTCCCCATGTCTTTAGTTCCACTGGTCTCAACCTCATTTATTTATTTAAAAAAGAAAACAAGCTAGTTTGTATTGTCATCATCCTAAGTTCCTGAGGATGGATTTATTTCTTAAACAGGGAACAAGGAAAAGATCTAATCCTCTAGAATTTCTGCTGCTGTAGTCATATTTTCCCTTCCTCTTTCTGGGAAAGCTATAAAATTGTTATTTTAAAACTCTTAAAGTCTCTTTACTTGGTTGGAGAGTTTAAAAAATTAGAACTTCAGGTAGTCAGATAAGTTTTAGAGAAGCTCATGCTCTCTTTGAATGGGAGAAAGAGGGGCCAAAAAGATCTTGGTTAGCAAGGGTGAATGTGGAGGAGACAGAGAATAATTTCCTATGTCAAAGATGCAGATAAAATTCCAGATATACTTGTTGAAAATTTCTGAGCCAATCAATGAATTGATGGATCCACTTTCTCAAATACAGTGATTTAAAATAATGCATTGGTAATTTTTCTCCTCCTTGGAGTTCCTTGAATCCTACTTAATCTGTTTAAGCATAATCAAATTCCCACAATTGTGAATTATGCCAGTCTAGAGAAAAAAAGAACAAGATTCTTGAGACATGAAGTAAAAATTTAGATAAGGTTAAACTGCTGGCAGAAATCACCACTATACTGGCAATCCAAACCTCAACATTTCCCTCCAGGGTGGCATTTTTTATTTATTTATTTATTTTTATTTATGAGCAACCTTACAAGATCTTAACAAAACAATATAAAATGTGTATAAAATGTGTATATATTCTGGATATTGCAGTTATCCACAGGAGTGCCCCCCCAATTACCCTCCCTTATCCCTCCCTTCCCCTTCCCATTATAACTCTAAAAAAAGTATTAGATTGTAAAGCTTTACATCTTATCTGGATTTAACTCATGTTACTAGACAAACTTTCTCATTGTCCAGGGTCTAGTCCCCACCTCCACAGATGAGTGGAGACAATTGACCCTT
>PVKS010026009.1:9701-29224 GCA_004027875.1 Aplodontia rufa | reverse complement strand
TTGCTGTGTCACTGTAATGTGCTGATTCTAAGTCCCCTGGAAAGATACCCAGGAGTGGAATAGCAGGGTCGTATGGTGGAGTCATCCCTAATTTCTTAAGGATTCTCCATACTGCTTTCCAGAGGGGCTGTACCAGTCTGCAGCTCCACCAACAGTGTGTTAGTGTGCCTATCTCTCCACAGCCCCTCCAGCATCTATAGTTTTTACTTTTTTGAAAGAGAGAATCAATTTTATTTAGTTTTTCATGTGACTTTCATTGCTCCGACACTTCATTGTGTACACCGTGCTAAGGTTCAAACCCATGTCCTTGCTCATGCCAGGCAAGCACCATAATCACTGAGCTACTGTTCCAGCCCCAGTACTGCAGTTTTATTATCTTTAAATATAAACAGCATTCACAGCTGGGCCAGCTAGCTGTCCTTAAGGAATAAAAAACACCAATATTTTCATGAGTAGCATGGAATACAGTGTTAAGTAGTGATGACTACTAGCCCAATACAAGTGTACTAGACACCAACCACACCTGAAAACCTGTCTCAGCCAGGCACGAGGGTGTGCAGCCCTCATTTCTCCCTAACTCAGGAGGCTGAGACAGGATGATCACAAGTTCTGAGGCCAGCTGGGCAACTTAGTGAGTCCTTGTCTCAAAATAAAATAAAATAAAATGGGAGCTGTGGATATGGCTCAGTGGTTCAATCCCTAGTACCAAAAATAAAATAAATAATTTTTTTCTTTTTTTTTTGTTTTTCTTCAATAAATAATTTTTTTAAAAGAGTTGGTACATAGCTCAGTAATAGAGCACTTGCCTGGCATGCACACGTTTCTGGGTTCAACCCCTAAGACTACAAAAAAGAAAACGGAAGAAAAGACACCTCTGTTCTTGGGCAGCAAGCATGCTGTTCGAGTGGGGGAAGGGAGGGGACGTGTTTAGGAGATCCTCACCTTCCTTACAGAACCAAATTCCCAGGCCTTCATTAAATACCAGGGCAGGACTGGCCAGAGTGAGATGGTGCACAGGCTGAGCCCAGCAAGAGGAACAGGGCTCACACGAGAGGGGGTGTAGACATACCAGGGACCCAGAAGGCAGGGATTGTAGACCAGGGCTGCTGAGCAACTGCAGAGAAAGCCAGAGCCCAAGCTGTCAAGGCAAGAACAAGGTTGAGAATTGAGAAGATTGAGAATGCAGAGGCCAAGAGCTGACTCAGTCCAGAGAGAGGCTGGGCACAAGCTGGGTCTCACACACCTCAAGCAGCAGAGCCTCCAGGAGAGCCAGGGGCTTCCAGGCCCTTCCCACTTGAGGCTCCCATGTGACAAAACCAACCATGTGCCACGGGGCATCGTGAAGTCAGGTCACTTTAAGTGTTCCTGTTAAAGAAACTCGTAGCTTACACACACACTCACACACACACAGACTCAACGTGGAGGTGGGTGTACGTGGAGGTGGGTGTACGTGGAGCGAGATACAGAAGACGGACGGTCTGGCTGCCGGGGTGGGAGCTGCTGTCTGGTGCGTGCGCCGAGGGCAGAGGCTGGGTCATGCGGGCGTCCACCACCCTGGCAGTGGGTCTCCTGGGAGGAAGGTGAGAACGGGGCTTCACCTCCCTAAATGTCCTCCACGCTGCAGCTCCTCTCTGAGCTCTGGCTGTCACATGTTCCTAGGTTGGAGCAGTGGGAGACCAGAAACGAGAGGGAGAGAACTTTAAGGGAATCTAGCGTGATGTCTGTGTTGTTTCCGACTTTTCTCACAGGACTCTGTAAGATTCCTCCATCCCAGAAGCTGATGGCTGAGCTTACTAGAAAGGAGGAGCTCATTAAAAGGTATCAAATGCAGGTTGCTACAGGGAAATCTTGCCAATAAATTCCTTTGCCAAAACACAACAAGGATTCTGTTATTCTGAGAGCCACTCCTCCGTGGCAGTACCAAAGCTGTGAGCAACTCTAGACATGGGGCTCGGACACAACACGGGTCTTCTCGGTGGGACACGGTCCTGCCCTCACTTGGCTGCTGAGATCCGTCTGTCTCTGTTCTTGCTTCATTTCTCAGGCTGCTGTCTTTGTGTCTGCAGCTCACTCCTAGGACTTGGGGGGCCCAGGCTTTAGTGCACAGGGCCTCACCCAGCTTCAAATACCTCACCTGTGCCTAACCCAGACTTTCCTCTTGCTCTGGCCCCTGGGCTAGAACCATCCTCCTCCCTCAGCCTCCTGGTCACTGGGACTCCAGGCACACAGCACGGTGCCCAGTCACTCACTCAGCTGAGGAGGCGCTGGAGAGCTCCTCTCCTTCTCTCTCAGGCCCACGTCAGCTTCTGCCCTCTAACACATCCAGAATGTAGACACTCCTCGTGACCCCTGCCACTGCCACCCTGGACCAAGCCATGGGGACACTTGCCGCCACCTCTCGCCTGGTCTCCTACTTCCTGCTTGGCCCAGCTCTCTGTACGCCCTCACTGCTGTTTTCCTGCCTGTCCACACTGCTCAGGCATCCAGCAGCCTGGCTGGTCCTCCTCAGAGTCAGCCTGCAGTCAGCAGTCAGCCTGCCCTGTGCCTGGAAGGCTCACTATTCAGGTCTCACCCTGAAGAGAGGAGCCTTCCTTGATAGCGTTACACAAATGCAACCCAGCCTTCCAGCCTCCCCACTGCCTCTCCCCGCCCTCCGCTCTCTCGATGCCCATGTCTATGGATTGAGCCTTTGTGGTCTCTGAGCCCCCAGTGGAAGGCAGGCTCAGACAGCAAGGCCCTGCTTGCTCACCTTGGATCCCTGGCACGTACAGTGGCACCTGGAATGTCTGACTGATTGACTGACGGTGGCACTGGGACAGCAGGAGAGCTTCACAGCAGACACAGGTGTGGACAAAGGGTTCACGTGATGCTAGGCTCATGTCTGTCTGGTTCCGTTCTGGTGTGGCCCTCTCGGCTCAAAACCATCGGATTCCACGAGTCGAAGCCTCCTGAGGCTCCTCGTTCACCACGTGCTGCGGCTGAACTGGTCAGACCTTCTCCTCCTGGCACACTGCTCCTCCGCGCGACTCTTAACGCCTCCTTCAACAGCTTAATCACCGCACAAATGCCCTCTGTTGATGATTCCTTTTGCTTTCTCTTTCCCACACAGAAACTCTCCCCAAACACGGTTTGATTCTGAAAAGGAAGTAGTGAAACAGTGGGCACAGGGCGGGTGTCGAGATCGAGAAACGCAGGGCCAGGAGCGGTTTGTGAAAGGCTGTCGTCTTGTCCCCACAGGGGTGTGATCAGAGACACCAGCGGGGACAAACTCGACTACATCCTCTACATGGACGAGCTCGCTGCCTGCGTAGGCTGCAAGCCCAGCATCCCGCTTCTGCTCCTCAAGGACCCCACACTGGCTTGGGAAGTTTTCTTTGGACCATGTACCTCTTACCAATATCGCCTGAGGGGCCCCGGAAGATGGGATGGAGCCAGAAAGGCCATCCTGACCCAGTGGGACAGGACCCTGAAACCTCTGAGAACTCGAATCGTCCCCAATTCCCCCAAGCCAGACTCCGTGTCACGTTATGTGAAAGTTTTGGGCGGCCCTGTCCTGCTTGCCTCTCTGCTAATTCTCTGTAAATCTTCACTTTCTAAGCTGATGCAGGACAGGATTTCCCCTTACCTGGGGCTGTGGTTTGGCTGTGTCCCCTGGGATTCCTGGGCCAGCAGACTGGCCTCCAGCATGACGGTGCCAGGAGGTGAGGCCTAACGGGAGGGATCTGGGTCGTGCAGACTCCACCTCCTGGTGGATTAAAGCCACAGGCACTCACAGAACTGGATTGGTTGCCTGGAATTTGTTATAAAGCGAGGCTGCCCCTCCTTTTGTCTCCTCACGCATCTGCTCGAGAAGCAAACCTTCCATGTTTCACAGCGCTATGACAGCACAAAGCTTTCAGCAGAAGTTGCCCCAAGCCCCTGCACTTCCAGGCCTCCAGAACTGCAAGCCAAATGAACTTCTTTTCTTTATAAATTACTCATCTCAGATATCCCATTATAGCAATGGACACACCGACTAAGACACCTAATGTTTGGTAAGGATGAATGTGATTGGTTTCAAGGGTTAAATCAAGCCATGAGATTCTACCTCCAGGTGCCCTGTGTATCCCTCTGTCCTTTCCATTGTAACAACTACAATCCAAGGTCAGGTCTGGTCACCTCTTATCAGAATTATTGTGTTGTCTTGTTCTTTGGTCTCAGCACCTTCTTTCTTGTGTCCCTTTCCCGTGTACTTTCAGTCCTGCTTAGGTTAAGCAGCTATCCTAAAATAAAAGTGTGATCATTATTACCTAAAATTAAAATAGGATCATTATTTCCATCAAGATCCCAACAGGAGGGGTTGGAGGTTTAGCTCAGTGGCAGAGCGCTTGCCTAGCACACGCAAGGCCCCAAGTTCGGTCCTCAGCCCTGAAAAAAAAAAAAATCCTAACAGGAATAAGATGACACTGAGATTGGGTGATTTGTTAATTTTAACATAGAGATTAATCAAAAAGATCTGAATACTGCAGGGAAATCGTAGGAATAATAAAATACCTTGAGACTACAGCGAGGTAGCTTACTTTCCCTTGACCCGAGTAGTCCAGGGAGGAAAGCAATCGCTAAAGAGAAAGAAGGAATCACGTGCGGAGGTCCACCAGCAAGAGCCATGGCTTTCTGCTGAGTGCTAAAGGCACTGGGAATCTGGGGGAATGAACTACTTATCTTTACCCTCCCTCCCTCAGATCACCTCTACATCCAAGCAAGAGCCGGAGGGCGGATCTGACGGAGTCGGAGTCGACAGGCCCTGTGTGATGACCACACTCCGTGTACTGCTGGGGCCTTGATCTCTTCTCACGGTGCTGTCACTGGGGCTTTTGTGTCTGTCTCCTAACCAAAGCTGAGCTCCTGAAAGAATCACGCGCCGTGCATTCACAACCCTGCCTGACACCATGCGCTCGGTGTGGCTGGCACTCCTCACTTGACCTCTCCCACCACATTCTTTTCTTCTGGCCAAGTCAGCTGGCCTCTCTGAGCCTCAGTGTCCTCATCTGGAAAATGGGGGTGACAATGGCTCCAACCGCACAGTGGACAGTGAGTGGGACAGGCCAGGGTGTTGGCACACTGCACGTGAACCATAACCACCGCAAAATTGAAAGACATTTTTCATTCTCTGCACGAAAGAACTGTTGTGTAACCAGGAGGCTTGGCCTTGCCAGCTCGGTCACTCTTTTGTCCTTGTGTCCCCTACCACCCCCACTTGGATGGGTCCTCCTGAATACAGCAGGTAAACATTAGCAAAGGAGAAACTGTTCTCAAGAACTTGAAGCGGCCGACCTGAAATGACTAGTTAATGTGTCTGGGTTTAACTGAAACTGCTCAGTGAACAGGGCACCCAGTTCCAGCTCTTAAAACCCGCTGAGGTTGAGCAGGAGCCATGGCCCACTTAAGCTGTCTACACAAAAGCTCAACAGCAGAACTGAGCTGCCTCTATCAATTCATCACAATGTAAACCTGTAATGTGCTGTGTTTTTAATGTATAATTTTTCAAATAAGATGTTGAAGACTCAGGGAACATTTGCAACTCTAAAATCACTACCTGCTTTGGGAGACAACTCCCCTACCTGCCTTAAGCCACTTCAATTTGTCAGCGAAACCTCAGCCTTTTCTGCCTCTTCCTCCAGGAAGCCTGCACCTGCCTGCTAGCTCTTGCCTCCTACACCCAGAACAGAGGCAAAGCTTTGCCCTTAGCAGTTCCAAGACTGGGAGAACACATGTCACCAAGAAAAGCCCATTGAAATGAATCCACCTTAAATGAGAATCAGAATCTCCTAGTAAATAGTGGGGGGAAATATTAGGTTTCATCAAGACTTCAACTTGAGAAATGAGGCCTGAATTATGAAAACAAGTTTGCTTGGCCTTTCATTTAGCCAAATTTGGATTATATGTGGAACCACCTGCTAAAAGGAATAATCTAAACTAAATGTGATAGTTTACAAGACAGCAAGATAAAGCACCTCACATGACTTCTTTCTTCTACATATTTGACTTTCAAAACTAGATTATCAGCAGGCAATGTTTCAAAGTTTTCATCGATTTTTGCTGAGCAGCTTGAATTTCAGTTCTCACATTTATGCAAATCTCTTTTGAAACTCCTCCCATCGCACTTGCCAATCACCTCTGTGCCACTCTTAACCGCCCTCCCCCTCCCCGTGTAACTCTGCTAGACCCACAGACGCCCATGGCGCAGCAGTTCCCCAAGATCATCTTCAGCAGCTCATGAAGCCCTTCTTATTTTGCAGGATATGGACTCTCACTTTGTCAATGGATTGACTTATACAGTCTCTGTGATCAGACAATCATGAGAGACTGACCCCAAAGACACAGGAGAGAACAGCATCCAGAAGAGGCCCTGCTGTCCATCAGGGGTGTGGGTTTTAGAGAAAAGAAACATTAAGTGATCAGTTAACTCATTCATTAACTCCACAAATACGTCTGAACACTTACTACGTTCCAAGCACTGTTAGAGATCCAGGGGAAACCGTGGTAAATGAAAGGAAAGTCCCTGACTTCATGGAATGTCTAATCCTCTGCAACAGCAAAATGTCAGATGGATGGCATAGACTGCCCTGAGGAGCCGGATGGCCCACAAGGCTTCTGTGAAGAGGTGACGCTCACAGCGTTCCTGCTGGAAGCTGGGTGAAGTGAGTGTGGCCCCTGTGAGCGTTTCCCGGGAGATGCCACAGGAAGCAGTGGGCAGGCCTGTGGCAGGGACGTAAGACAGTGGCTGTCCATCTCATTCACACCATGACACACAGAACCTGGGGAAAGTTAGGTGTGCCACGCTAGGATACGCTGGAAGGGAAGGCTTACTGAGGTGGATGCAGGGAAAATTATCTTTCTATATTGACATAAAATTAAATTAAGCCAAAAAATAAGAATGTATGGAAAATGTTAAATATAGAGTTTATAATTTACTTCTGAATAAAATTTCACAGGTTTTTAATTAAAACTTGAGTTCATTTCTGGAGCTTTTCCATCATTTATACTGGAAATTCTATATTAACTCCTAAATAAGATTGTTTCTCCACATTTTTTATTAGTGTATTACAGCTGTACATATTGATAGAATTTGTTGTTACATATTCATACATGTACACATTGTATCAATGTAATTTGGCCAATAACACTCCCCTAAATAAGATTTCCTTTTTTTTTTTTTTTTTATGGTACCAAGGATCAACCCCAGGGGCGCTTAACCACTGAGCAACATCCCCAGCCCTTTTTGAATTTCATTTTGAGACATGGTCTCGCTAAGTTGTTCAGGGCCTTGGCAAGTTGCTGAAGCTGGCTTTGAGCTTGCGATCCTCCTGCCTCAGCCTCTTGAGTTGCTGGGATCACAGGTGTGTGCCAACACACCCAGCCTAAATTAGATTTTTTAATGATGATTTCTTTACAAGTTGGTATGAAGATGATATAAAAACATTTCACAGCCATTTGAAAAAATTAACGCAGTTAAAATATTTTCTTTCATTGAAAAGTGTAACCACGAAAGCTTTTGTGTTATGAGGATGGATTCAAGTCGCATCAAACTTTCAGAACCAGCAATTCAACATGACCGCAGGCTGTAACAGTAAGAGAAGCTCCCTGGGTAAGAGCATTCTCCCTGCAGCTGGCTTGGCTGCAAGAGCTCAGAGCTATCTATGATATGTGAAGACTTCCTGGCCTCTTCCCCTCACAGCCCAACCCCCTGCCCCCACCCACATGGCCACCAGGCCCCCTCACACAGCTCCTTCAGCAGGACCACAGCTCCTGTCCACAGTGGACAGGTCCTGCTAATGTGGATCACTGGGGGTTCACACCTTTTTGACCGTGCTGACAGCTCTGCCTGGGGGAGCAGCAACCTCAGGAGTCAACACACTGTGATCTACTGGGGAGGGCAGCAGGTGCAGAGCTTGGTGTCTGAGAGCTGCCCTCCTCTGCCAGGTGTTCCAGTTCCCTGGCCGCACCCGGCCAACCCAAAGGCCAAGAGAATCAATTGCTCCAGCGCAGTGGTGGGCAGCGGATGAACAGCGACAGATGGCAGGGGAGTATTTCTGCACAGGACAGCTTTGCCTCCTACAGTCTTGCAACTTTGGGAAGGCAGATGCTGAATTCCCAGGTAAGTCCCCTTGCACTTATTTCTTCTCCTCTCTTCTGGGTAGTGCACCGGGAAGGCAGGGACAGCAGTGGACCCACTGGCAGGCAGTTAATAAGGCTGCTGGCTGCATGTGCCTGCCTTTCCCCAGGCCCACAGGCTTCTAAACATCCCCAGATGCCTTAGGTCCTGGGAAGGGTCTTGTGCCTAGAGCTACGGGACAGGTCTTTGGGGCTGTCTGCAATTCTAATGCCTGTGCCCCTGTGAACAAGGAGTGCACCATTAATTCTCCCAAGTTGTTAGGGTCCGAAAGTCCTCCCTACTCTACAGAGGAGAGAAGACTGAACTCTTAATTTTCCACGCAGGAGCAGAACATTGTTAGCAGTTAAAGGGAGAGTTGGGGGCAGGTCACGTGGCCTCTGCCTTGCTCTGTGAAAGGTCCCCTCTCTCTCTTTCTGCCTCCTTTTTCCCACATGCACTTCCCAGTCCTAAAGCACCTTGCCATGAGAGGACCTGGAAGAATAGAGCCCTGAGCCTTCTCCATCCCTGTCCTCACAGTGCTTCTGTACCTGGGCAGGGACAGGGACCATCTGACTGGTGCATCTTCGGGCAGCACCTGCTCCTACAAACCCCACCGTCTTCCTGGAGGGAATGAGCCTGCCGAAAGAGGACCACTGGCTCTGCTCCAAGCACAGGGGAGGGAGTCTCCTAATTCTCAGACTTAGCCCGCAGGCCCATAGACACCAGCTTGGCCTCTCTCAGCAAAGAACATTCTTAACTCAGTCTTTACTCTGTTTTATTTTATAAGCTTCCAGAACCAGGCAAGGAAAACAGGTGCAATCAGGGAGCAAGGACTCAGAGACTCCAATATCTCAGACTAAAAACGTATCCATGAATGGCTCCTCTGATTCCCATCTCCAAACTTTCCCCAGGGAATCACGCTACTTATTAGTACATCATGAGCATGCCCGGTTAAGGGGCTGGGGACGCAGTTCAGTGGTACAGTGAGTGCTCAGCATGTGCAAGGCCCTGGGTCCTCTTGCCAGCATGCCTGCCCATGTGCACACACACCACACACACACACACAGACTCACACATTCTCATACTCAGACACACACACACAGGCTTACACACACACAGATACATACACAGACTCATGCATTCTAATACACAGACACACACTTACACAGACACACACATACAGGCTTACATACATACAGACACATCCACAGACACACACAGACTCACACATTCTCATACTCAGACACACACACAGGCTTACACACATACAGACACAGACTCACATTCTAATACACAGACACACACAGACACACACTTACACAAACACACACATACAGGCTTACATACATACACACACTCATACACAGACACATACTTAGACACACACAGACAGGCTTACACACATACAGACACACATACACAGACACACACAGTCATACACAGACACACACACAGAGTCACAAACACATAGACACACACAGACTCACATATTCTCATACACAGACACATATACACAGACACAAACTTACACAGACACACACAGGCTTACACACAGAGATACACAACCACAGACACACAGACAAACACTCATACACAGACACCCACAGACTCACACACGCAGACACAGAAAAACACAGACTCACACACAGACACACAGAGACACACACACATACATGCACACATATGCACAGAGACTCACATATTCTCATACACAGAAACATACACACAGACACACACTTACACAGACACACACACAGAGCCCCGATCAGGCAGTGGTCAAAGCTCCCAGAAGCCACGTGCCCCTGGCCTAATCCCCGCTTGTTACCCCTCAGCAGGTAACTGTACAAGGGCCTCCCCACTTCTTTCTCCACGGTGACCCTTTCAGGGGCGTCACACCCTCACTTGAAACCTCCCATTGCACTTCTAACTCCTCGGGTTCATTAGATCAGCCCTACACCAGCAGGGCCACACCACTCTCCCCTCGGCTTCTGCTCCCTCCTCCCATGTCATCCATCCTTCTTTTCCCTTTACCGTGGTGGCTCCTTTCCAATCTCAGGCGGCTGCACAGTCAGAGGGTCCTCTCAGCTGCCCTGTGGAAGCAGAGCCTTCTCCACCCGCCTCTGAGGGAGGTGGGACTGCATGTGCTCAGTTCCTTCCTTCACGCTGCCTGACTGTGGGAGCTGCCCTGGGCTCCCTGTTCGCTTGCTCACTCCTTCTCCCCTGCTGGACTGCAGGGGAACTCGCTATTTTAATTGTCAGCATTCCTAGTTTGGTTCCCAGCAGTGCCAGGCGCATAGAAAACCTTCAGTAAATACTTATTAAAGGAAGAGTGGACAAATGAACGCATAGGGTGTGACCAAGAAGTTCCACAAGCCTCCTCCGGCTGGCACTTTTACTGATCCCTAATACACATGTTCCACAGAAGCTCCAAGATGACTTCGGTTTTGCTCAGCTTTTTTGCTGCTATGACTAAAAGGCCTGAGAAGAACAGTGTTAGGAGGAAAAGTTTATTTGGGGGCTCACAATTTCAGAGGTTTCCGTCCACAGAAGGCAGGTTCCACTCCTTGGGTGGAGAGGTGAGGCAGAATATCAGGGCGGAAGAGTGTGGTGGAGGGAAACGGTTCACATGAAGATCAGAAGGCAGAGAGAAAGTTCCACTCACCAGATACAAAATATAGACCCCAAAGTCACACCCCACTGACCCCCCCTCCTCCAGCTGCACCCTACCTGCCTTCAGTTATCGCTCAGCTAATCCCTATCAGAGGATTAATTCATGGATTGGGTTAAGGATCTCAGAAGCCATTCATTTCTCCTGTAGCCCTTCCTGCATCTCTTCATGAGCTTTGGGGGGACACCTTTCGTCCCGACCATAACACCCTACCTGCAGTGGCTTGATGCCATTCTAGATTCCCCTTTAGCTGGCCTCCTGGAGCTCTGGTAGACTCCCTCTCCAGCATAGATCCCTCTGCAGAGACCACAATGGTGATAAAGTGATCCCAGTGTGTGCTGGTCACCTCCTTAGCTGACTGACTTAGGGACACATTCATTCTGCACAGATAACAAGGAGGCCAGTAACTGATTGACCACACATACAAACTCCACCAGAAACGATGTTTAATGCACAAGGCTGGGGGACGGAAGACAGCTTTCTTTTCAAACATAGTGGCCATATAAAAAATAGTAATGGATAATAAACCTATGAAGTGAATTACTCAAAATGTATATTTATTTTATAAAATACCACCAATATTGAAGTCTAAGAGCGCTTAGCTTCCATATCACTAAAAGTTTTCTATTCATCCAAGATAATCCGCTCCTCAGCATAAAGTGCTTCAATCTACTGCACAAGTCAAATAACTTGTGCTTATGAATGCATCTCACCGTGCCGATCTTAGGCATCTATAGTTGTCTATTTCACTCCTTCATTCCATCCCCATCCAAGATTTCTGATCTATGCATTTCCAGCTGCAACTGGGTGGCCTTTCTCAGGATCAGGATATCTCCGTGCTTTGGGTCTAGCTGACCAAGACTGGGAAATTAGAGAAGAAAGCTTCATAAGTTCTTGTCATGATAAATTGTCTTCAGAGGTCTGTGCCCTGGCTGTCAGCACTTACGCCATTACTCTCTGCCGCTGGGTAATCCAGGAGTTAGACACGTTGCTCTGCTTTGCTCTCTGAACTGAGCTGGGTTTTCCTCCAACTGCCTATTCACGCCCCTCGAGTCTCCTTCCTTCCACATTTTCCTTGTCTTAACTAACTCAGTGACGGCTCACATGAAATAGTTGCCGTTTTGCTCTCTTCCAAGTTCAGGACCTAATTTCAACGCATACAGTCTTCACAGCCAGCGCTGCTCTCTTCCACTGTGACCATCGAGAAGTGCGCTCAGTGTGTTTGAAAGTGAATGTCAAGTACTTAGAGTGTGGTTCCAAGCCACCTGTTCTGAGAAGTTTCTGTGTGTGCCTTTCTTCAGCCTTGACGGCCTCTAGCCACTGACCTGAGATCACGGAGCAGGAAGGGAAGCACCAGTGCACTCTGATCCATAAGCTCGCCGAGCACATCCTGAACCCCAGTTCCCTCCACACTGGTCCCTCCCTCACTGCCTTTGCCCACCGCTCCCCTCCTGTATGCAGACTCCCGAGTCAGCACTGAGGACCAGGAACACAGCAGAAGCTTCAGACCTGTGACCTACATCGTCAAGACCACCTGGGCTGGCAGCTTAAAGTGCAGAGCCCTGACTTGTGTCCTGCGCATGCTGAACTCTATCCTAACAGATTTTCCAGTTCTTACCATGGGGCGGACATGGCTCTACCCACAGGATGTACGTCACACCTCATCCTAACGGCAAGCTTTGAAAGAAGTTTTACAATTACCCTTGTTTTACGGAAGAGAAAATCGAGGGAGAAAGGTTATTTAATTTACAAAGGTCACATAGCAACTAAGAATAACGCAAGATGCAAACTGGGGCAGACCTTAACTCTAGAGCCGCCGCGCACAGCCTCACCGCACACTGCGTGCCAGCCCCAGGTTAGCGCATCGCAGACATCACAGGTTGGAACGCAGGCTGCCTGCTGGGAGCCGCGCCACAAAACCTGGAAATGAGGGTGCAGCACCCTCCCAAGCGCTGCTCATTTTTTAAAGGGGAAGGGAGCATTTTCTGACTTTTCTACTTACCACTAATTAGGAGCTCTGTGAAGCTCTGCTGACTTGTAGATTTATGTCCAATAAACAGGCACTAGGAGATTTGTCAGGGGTTAGTGGCTTTGCCCTATTAGATGTTAATCAGTTTTGTTGCTCAGAAAACTTATGCTCATGTTTCTTTTTTAAATTTCTCTAACTGCCTTCAAATGCTCATCACACCAGCTTTACCATGGCACTTTTGTCCTCAGTGATGAATGACATTGTGGTGAGAGCTCTCCCACGTGCGCCTGGCAGCTCTGTCACAGCCTTGCTGCAGCTGTGTAGCACAGAACGCCCAAGCAGAACGGGTGTTCCCATGCAGGGGAGGCTGACCTGGACGGCGGAACTGAGGGTCTTTTAGTCAACGCTGGTTGTGTTAGGGCTCAGCCTTTGGATACAAATCGGCTGGGCCACACGGCCTGAATAAAGGCTGCTCCTGGCTGACAGCCTCGGTGTCTTGCTCTCTCTGCGAGAATCTCACATTTCTTGGGGGCTCTTGTCTGTGATTTGGAGACAGTGATTTCACCTCCTTGTTACCAGGTATGAGTGCTGGGACACTGGGGGAGATAACCTTGCCTGGCACCAGTGGACCAATTATAGTGGAACCGGCCCTCCCAGTGTGCCAGGGCAAGAACCCTGGGAGCACAAACCAACCCGGTAAGGCCAGGAAGCAGCCAGAGGTGGGAGCAACGCCTGCTGTAAAGGTAGGAACACGGGTTCGAGAGGTGGACCTGCCCCTCAGTGGCAGGAGGGGAGCTTCAGCACCTCCCAGGGTTGACTGAGTAACCTCCATCGCATGAGATGAAACCGCAGCGCTAAGGTCCTGGGAGGAGGGCTGGGGACGTTGCTCGTGAGTGCGAAAGAAAAGGCCAACCCGACCAAGGGCTGAAGCGAGTGTGGAGTCCTGATCCAGCGGTCATCAGAGGGGCCCTGACACTGGGTTTATGTCATCCCACGAATGCTAAGAGGTGACTCAAATATCCTGGTGATTAGAGCAGCCAGAGACAGACAAATCAATTGCTCACCCTCCTTCCCCTTACCCGAGGTCAGAAGGGGCTGCTTGCCTTGACAGCAGCAGATATGACGGTGCCCTTGTCATTTGCCTGGCCGTGTGGTCAAGCGATTCAGCATGCTACAGTTCACACCCTGACAGTGTGACAGCCTTGCACAGACAGCCCATTGCAATGGAAAATGGCCAACGTACTCGTTTCACGGGTCCTAATGTGCAGCGATGGGCCACTGTTACAGATTCAGTGGAAGCTGCACGTCCCTTATCACCCACAGGCTGCAGGCATGGCAGAGAGGTGCAATGGCTGCTTAAGCACGGACTCAGGCCTGCAGTCACCCCCTCCTTTCGTGAAGGGGTGGGCAGAGCGTCTGTGGCTGTGAGCATCACACCGCAGCACCAATACAGTTCCAGGTGACAGCAAAGGGTGCTGTCCCTAAACCTCGGTTTGGGAAGCAAGGAAGTGTTCTTTTGCCTGCTCCCGTTGGATTGAATAAAGGGCAAACTGTGGCACGGACATGGCCCTGGAAAATAAAGCCCCCTCTTCATTGGGTAGCCCTGTTAGGCCCCTCGAGGAAAGTTTTGAAATGGACTCTCCTGGTGATGCCATGGGTAAATGCCCCTGCCCCCAGACATGTGTGACTTGACCAGGTCCCCTGGATGGGGGATCTTAAAGGGCATGTTTGTTATTTCCCTTTGGCCAATTATGAGTTCCCCAGTGCTGGTTCACACTGAGCCTGGGGAAGTTAAGAACCAGGCAGTATGAGCGGTATCACCCAGAGACACCGCCACAGGCTGCCACTGTGCTTTCCAAGGATTCGAAGCTGGCGTGCATTCTCCCAGACGCACGAGATTTCCCCGTGCCAGTGCCTGTAACTACTTTGTCCTGTCCTGCATAGGTTTGTCCTAACACCATTGTGAACTGGATACACACCTGTGCCAGACCAGCAAACACCACTGCCTGCTGGGAATCCACCACAGGGCCTGTGAGTTCTGAATCCAGACTCTGTCCCTGGACAATTGGACGTGGCTGGGGCAGACATTCATAGCCACCTCAATATGGGATGAAACTGGCAATGGTTTCAGTAATCCTAAGAGGAGTTTGTCTCTTGGTCGTGTTGTTGCAGCTTGTATTGGTGTCGTGGCCCATGGGTGCAGGGCTCTGCCCTCCTCACTAAGGGACCATGTGGGAGACTTCAGTCCTGTAGATTGTACAGCAGACAATCCTAAAGGGGTGGATTGTTGAGGAAGACCCAGAATGGCTATAGTTTGACCCCCTTGCCAAGACTTCTAGAGGGCCATTTGATGTTTCATGTTATGTTTTTGGTGTGAAGTCAAGGCTGGAACCCTGGGGAATTGTTTGGAGGGTGCTTTTCAACTTTCGGAGAATTCAAAGCCCTTGTGAGTGTTATGCTTCTGATCTTGGGAGCTTGTCTGCCTGGCTCCCCTGGTTTTAAGGTCTATCTCCAGTCTCATCAAAGCCATGGTTGAAAGACGGTCACACATGTAATGATGTTATGGAAGTATAAACCCCTAAACCGAGATGATGCTCTTTGACCCTGAAAGGATCTGGGCATCAAAGCAGGGGATGTAGCGAGATCTCTCCCCCAAAAAATAAAGAAGGAGGTGTGGCTATGTGTGCATGTGCAACTGTGTCACAACTTCGTTACAAATTTATAGTGTAGGAAACCCAATCAGAACGTATGCTACCATACAGGACAGACAAAGGAGTGCCGGGGGCCAGCCCCAGCTGAACTCGGTCCCCGAAGGAGGAGTGGAGTTGCTGGTACAGAGGAACGGCTGGAACCTCCGGGGCAAGTTGCAAGCAGACACAGTTCCCTGTTTGAGCAAAATGCCGTCTGTTCTTTATTGTTGAACACTTTTATACAGATGTACAAACAAGGCATTCATTATCAGCTTCATTGTACAATCATCTTTTCAGTTTCCCAGTAATCTTAAAGCATCACCCATTAGTACAATTTATGTCCTCGACCTCCCCACCACAATGAACATATATAACTATTTGGTTTAAACTGATTTAGAGCATCAGACATAAAGTTACTTAAAGCATCAGCCATTAGTACGATTCATGGCCTCGACCTCCCCACCACATTGACCATATTGTTGAAACTTCCTTTTACAAGGGACAGAGACCAAACACTGCCCCAAATTCTGTCTCCCTAAATTCCTCCAGAGGTTTCTACAAACCATTACCTCACTAGATAAGAGAGGCGTTTAAAGGTAACTGCACACATTCATCTAGCAGCCCCATCTGAGCATAAATGAAAAGTTTCTTAATTAGCTAGACTATGATATAGGCTATTATAACTCTTACACCCTATTAACTACTAACCTAAAACTATTTTGTTATTGTAACCTTGCCACATACTCTATAGCTATTTTTAATCCTATAAAATATCTGTGCATCCTAATTTATGGGCTAAGAAGTAAAAGCCTAACCTCAACAGAGACAGAAAGGGTAAACATGTCTTAATTACTGCTAAGGAGTTAACACTCAACCTCCACTAAGCCAGGAAAGGCAAACATGTCTTATTTACTGCTGAGGAGCTAAAACTCATCCTCTGCTACAGGAAAGGTAAACATGTCTTTCTGTAGATGTTTTACGTATACTATTTCTTTGTTCCTTAGTTGTAATTATTTTGCTTTCTATATCCAATTTTATTTTAAAGTCAGTATAGCTTTATTTTCCATGATTTCTATATGTGTTACAAGTATCCTTCTCAACAATCCGCAACAGTTGTCTAAGCAATAGAATTCTCATATCAATCAGAGAGTTTCAGTTTGAATAAATTCACAATACATATAATTACTAAAACACAGCCAATTCCTAGAAGGGATGGTTTTGGCAATCTCCAGGGCTGGCTTTGCCTAGCCCATCCCCAAGCCTGGACTTTGTCAGACAGAGCTTCGGTGGACATTGCCTCCTCCGAAGGAGCTAGGAACTAGCAGAGGTATACAAGGTGATGCCCCACTGTGTTCTGGGATCAACCTTTGGATATGAATCTACCAGGCCACTTTCAGCACAAATAATCAGTGCATCTTGGCTGAAAGTCTCCGTGTCTCATCTCTCTGTGCAAGAAGCCAACAACAAGATGATTAAAACTTTGACAACTGCAGCAAGTTCCCACCAGTGTGATGCCATCTGCTATCAGGCAGGCCTCAGCAGAGCTAACCAGAGCCAGCACTGTGTGGTCTGGTGCTGTGAGCTAAACAAATCTCTTGTCTGTGGCTGCCCAGCCTCAGGTATTTTGTTACAGCAATGAAAGATGGACCAAGACATCCAGGGAGAAGCACATGCTTGGTGCCTGCAACTGCTCAAGAGCCGCAGGTAGAAGACAGAGAACAGGATGTGGACTCCAAAGCCGGATGGACTGGGTTCCAGTGGGGCTGTGTCTGCCTCCTGGCTGGGGTAATGCACTCCTTTTCTCTAAGTCTCACTCTTCCCACACGATGGGGACAAGTGTTTGTGCCGTACGGGTTGGTGTGAATATCAGATGAAGGAACACATCCAATAGTTAACGTAGTGCCTGGGCCCTAGCAGGCGCCCCGGTACCTTCCCTTTCTCTCAGCAGAGTGCTGGCACATGCTCAATGGCCAGCTTTCCAAAAGAGTCATGTTGGTAGTGTGTGCAGAGTCCCACAGCGCAGACACTCACCACGGCTGCTTCAACCCACCTGCCTGAACGCAGAGCTGGAAAGAAACATGCACCCTCGTCTCTCAAAACCTGCCCACGCTTCTCTTCCTCCTGTTCCTCACTTGCCTACTCCTTCTCTTTCAGATCTCAGCTGGAACCCCCTTCATTGAAGAGTTGCCCTAACCCCAGACTAGGTCAAGCACCCCATTACTCTTTCCACACAGCAATTTCAATGTTTGCGGTGGCTCAGCAGTTGAAGGGCTTGCCAGGCATGTGCAAGGACCTGCATTCAAACCCCAGCACCACATGCACAATGAAGTGTTGGAGAAAAAAAGGCCAGATGGAAAACTAAGTAAAATTGATTCTCTCACTCTAAAAAAAATCCCCTTCTCACAATTCATAATTATTCATCACTTATGGCAACCATTGGACTGTACGTACCGTCCACACAGAGACCATCTCTGTCTTCCTCTCCGTTACCTCCCCAGGATCTAATTCCATGCACTAAGATGGGGTTCAATAAATACATACTGAATTGACCAAGCAAAGAGCAATTGAAGATGGAAAGGGAGGTGGATGGTGGATGGATGGACGGTTGATTGGAATTGCTCCAAATTCTAAGTAGCCACTTCTCTAAGTTTTTAACAGGTACTCAGTCCTCACCTGAACTCTCTGGAACAAAGTTGCTCAAATCAGCCTTATTTAGAAGTTAACTATTTTCTGAAGGCTGAAGATCACAGCACAGATTTCCTGAATGCCAGTCTTCTGAATTCCAAGGAACAAATGTCATATCCCTCTTCAAGGTTGAGTTCCGTCCATGACGTGGATATTCCAGAGCTAACTGCTGCTTCGGTTGAGTGAGCTTGCAGTTCAGGCACTGTCAGACCTTGGCCTCTGTGAGCAAGACAAATCTCCAAGGTCCACACACCCATTTTGTTTTCTTTGGCGTATGTTTCGTACCACTGCTGATACATCAAGCTTGTCCAATGACAGACCAAGATCAAAATTCTCATGAGGGCTTGACTCTTCCAGGGAAATGATTTCTATCTACACCTAGAAATGTTTCCCATAGTCAGAATTAGCATCTTCATTACCTAAAGATTTCCTTTTTTTTCTGAAAGTGGATTTTAAAATGTGAAATTGGGGGCTGGAACGGTGGCTCAGCAGTAACTGATATGATAAGTGGCTTGCTTATCATATGTAAGGACCCAGGTTTAAACCCCAGCACCATATACACAATGAAGTGTCAGAGCAGTGAAAGCCACATGAAAAACTAAACAAAATTGATTCTCTTTCTCTCTCTCTCTCTCTCTCTCTCTCTCACTGTCCCTCTCTCTCTTTAAAGAAAAAAAAAATTTGAAATTGGGGGCTGCAGTAGTGGCTCAACAGAGCATTTGCCTGCCATGTGTGAGGACCCAGGTTCAAACCCCAGCACCACAAACACAACCAAGTGTTGGAGCAAAGGAAACTAGTTGAAAAACTAAATAAAGTTGAGCTCATGTTACCAGTTGTTCAATGGGTGAAAAGAAAATGAAAAAAGAAAGCTCACAAATGAAGTGTTTCCGTTTTGATTGGAGCAGTGCACTCTGTGGGGACCCTTATAGATACTCCCTTTGCAGTCTGCAGTAATCCTAGGTAATCAAAGGCAGTAAACTGCTTGATTATTTTGTATGAACCAGCTACATGTTAAACAATATCTACTGAAAAGGAATCTATAAAATAGGCATAGCTCCTGCTCTCACAGAGTTTATACCCAAGTGGAAAGAGAAATCATGCAAACCATCGTGAAGTAAGTACATAGCTACAGATGGGGAGAAGTGCCTTGAAGAGGGAGAGGACGGAGCGGCCAACTTAAGCCATGCAGAGTATGCCAAGGAAGATCCCAGGAGGTGAAGCTCAACCAGAGACAGGGCTGGTGGGGGCCTCTGGATAAAGAGGGGAGGGCACTATATTCCAGGCAGGAGGATCCAAGGTGAAGGAGGGGACAGCACCCTGCTGAGGACCCTGGCAGGGAGGAGGCGAGAGAGTGAAGCCTTCACCACCTTATCTAGA
>PVKS010026008.1:0-29391 GCA_004027875.1 Aplodontia rufa | reverse complement strand
TTACACTGCTGGTGGGACTGCAAACTGGTTCAGCCACTATGGAAAGCAGTGTGGAGAATCCTCAAAAAATTAAGGATGGAACCACCTTATGACCCAGCTATCCCACTCCTGGGAATTTTCCCAAAAGACTTAGAATCAGCGTATTATAGTGCTGTGGCTTCATCAATGTTTTTAGCAGCTCAATTTACTATACCTAGGTTATGGAACCAACCCAGATGCCCCTCACTTGATAAGTGGATACAAAAGCTTTGTTACATATATACTATGGAATACTACTCGGCCATTAGAGAGGACGATATTATGTCTTTTGAAATCAAATGGATGGAGATGGATAGAATTATGCTTAGTGAAGTCTCCCAATCTCAGAGACTCAAGGGCCGAATGGTTTCTCTCATCTGTGGATGCTAGAATATATGGGGAAGCAGTAGGGTAGACTGCTAACCTAATAATAACTTCAAATTGTATGATTCTCAGTGTAATAGGGGGATGGCTCCCTAGGATACTTGGAGGTGTAGGGAGGGAGATGGGGAGTGGGGAGGGTGTATGAAGAACTCATAGGAGACTGGAGAGTGGGAATATGGGGGGAACCATCCCAGAAGCCGATGTCATTCCTCCATGAGATACCCATTTCTGGGGGAAACTGCAACAGGTGAAACCCAAGGTAGCCATCCATGTTTTGGCATTACCCCTGGATAACAAAGTATATATACATTTATTACTGTTGGTTTGATAATGTTTCCCCCTCAATTGTATCTCTTTATACTTCTAATAAAAAATAAAATTAATTAATGTTTTATTATTTTAAATGACATTATTTTATGTGTTAAGAACTTGTAACATGTGATTTACACTCAAACATTTTAATACTTGCAATACCTTACTTTTGACTGTGAGTAGAATACTGTATAGAATATATCAGAGCTTGTTCATTTTGCTTTATTAAAACTTTACACCTATTGATTATTAACCCCTCCCCCAGCCCTGCCTCCAGTCCCTGGCAACCACCATTCCAGCCTTCAATTTTGTGAATTTGACTGTTTTAGAATTCATCTAAGTGGAATCATGTGGTATTTGTATTTCTATGACTGACATTTCTTTTAGCAAAACATCTTCAAGGTTTCTCTGTGTTATCACATATTGTAGAATTTCTTTCTCTTGCTCTCTCTTTTATTTATTTTTTCCTTTTTTTGTAGAAGGTACTGAACCCAGGAATGCTTAAACACTGAACTACATGCCCAACCCTTTTTATTTTTGATTTTGAGACAAGGTCTCAATTTGCTGAGGCTGGCATTAAATTAGCAACCCTCTTGCCTCAGCCTCCAGAGCCGCTGGGATTACAGGCATGTGCCACCATGCCCAGCTAGGATTTCCTTTTGTTTTTAAGGCTAAATAGAATACACTACATTTTGTTTATTCATTCATCTAGTGGGCCTGTAGATTGTTTTCACATGTTGTCTGCTGCACAAAGTATTACCGTGTGAGTGGGAGTGTTGCTCTATTTTCAAGACCCCACTACAAATGATTTTGGATAGAAAAACAGAAGGAATATTGCTGGATCGTGTACTACTTCTGTTTTTAATTTTTGAATAACCTCTATACAGTTTTCTCTTACCTGTCTATTACAGTGTATATTCTTATCAACACTGTGCAAGGATTCTAGTCTGAGTCCAGGTCAACGCTTATCTTCTGTTTTTTGACAGTAGGCATCCTAACAAATTTTACATGAAATATCTTTATGCTTTGATTTGCATTTATTGATGATTATTCATGTTAAGCCACTTTCCTGTACCTATTTACTATTTGTATTTCTTTGGAAAATTGTCTTTGGAAGTCCTTTTCCCATTTTTGATTGGGTTATTAATTTGTTACTTTTAGGGTTTCTTTCTTTTTTGTGTGTGTACTTGTTTTGCTACTGAGTTTTACGAATTCTTTTATCACATCTTGGAGATTATCCCATATCCAATACAAGATTTTGTGATTATTTTCTCTCATTCTGTGGGATTTTTTTCACTCAGTGTTAATAGACTCCTTTTTCTCTGAAGAAGCTTTGTAGTCTGATGTGATCCATTTGTTTGTTTCCTGTGCTTTTTATATCACATCTGTTAAATCATTGTTAACATCAAAACCATGAACCTTGCGCTGGAGCGGTGGCTCAGGGATTACGGCGCTTGCCCAGCATGCGCGAGTACAGGAGTTCAAACCCTAGCACAACTAAGTGTCTAAGCAACAAAAGCCATGTGAAAAACTCAATAAAAATTGATTCTCTCTGTCTCTGTCTTTCTGTCTTTCTCTCTCTTTCACTATCCTCTTTAAAAAAAAAAATGAACCTTTTCCCTTAGGTTTACTTCTAGGGGTTTCAAAATTCTGAGTCCTATTTAAATTTTTAATTCATTTTGACTTATTTTTGCATGCAATGTTCAATAATGGTTCAGTTTCACTCTGGCCCTGAGTTTTACTAACACTGTTTTTTAGGGACTTTCCTTTTCCTGTCGTGTATTCTTTCCCCTCTTGTCAAAGATGAACTGATCATATATATTAATATTGATTTTCTCTAGGTTCATTCTCTATACTGTTTCATTGGTTTATGTGTCCGTTTTTATTCCATTATCACAATATTGTGATTACTATAGTTGTGTAATATATGAGTGTTTACGAATACAATAATACTGTAAGTCTTTCAATGAACATGGATGTCTTTCCATTCCTTTTTGTCTTGTCATTTTTAAAATTTTTATTGGTTCATCATCATTATGCGTAATGGTGGAATTCATTATAAAATATTACATTACACAATTTGATTGATCTCATTTCCTTACATTTCCTTCCATCATGCCCTTGATCCAATTACTCTATTCCATTGTATCCTTTCTATTCTTCTTTTTTTTATTATTTAAATAAGTATATTACAATTATATATGAAAGTGGGGTCCATTGTTTGCTTTGTTGAAACTTTTTTAATTTGATGCTATCCCACTTAGTGATTATTGGATTTTTTTTCTTCGTATTTGTGATTCTTATTAAGAAAGTTGGTAAAAAAAAAAAAAAAGAATGTTGGTGCCTGTGCGAATACTTGGAGTGTTGAACTATAGTGCTTCAGTTGCAGTGTTTGTGGTCTAATTCCAAGTTTTTGATCCACTTTGAGTTGATTTTTATCTAGGGTAGGACACAAGAATCTAGATTTTATTCTTCCACATTTTTATATCTGTGTTCCCAATACTGTATATTAAAATAGCTACATGTGTGTATGGCACCTTTCTCTGAATTTATATGGCCATATTTATGTGGATTTGTCTCTGTGTCTTATATTTTATTCTTCTTCATGTCATTTTTTTATGCCAATGCCATGCTGTTTTTGTTACTGTAGCTCTGTTTATAATTTGAGATTGGGTATCATGCTGTTTCCAGAATTGTTCATATTGTTCAGAATTGCTTTGGTTATTCTGGATCTTCTGTTCTTTCATATGAATTGTAGGACTGCTTTCTTTTCCCCTAGCTCTGTGAAGAATGTCATTATTATTTTGAAGGGGATTGCATTGAATTTGTAGATTGCTTTTGGTAATATTGCCATTTTGAGAATATTAATTCTGCCTATCCAGTAATGTGTGTGGGAAGTCTTTGCATCTTGTATTTTCTTCAATTTCTTTCTACAGCATTTTGTAATTTCATTGTAGAGGTTTTTCACCACCTTGGTTAAATTTATACCTAGCAGTGTTTGTTTTTGTGGTTGTTTTTAAGACTGTTGTAAATGGAATTGCTTTTCTGATTTTTTCTCAGTAGTATTCATTATTGATGTATAGCAAAGCTACTGATTTTTTGTATATTGATCTTGTATCCTGCTACTTTGCTGAATTTGTTTATCAGCTCTAGAAATCTTCTGGTGGAATTTTTTGGTTCTTTTAAATATAGGATTATATCATTAGCAAATAGATAATCTGACATCTTTTCATGTTTGTATCAATTTAATATTCTTCTGTTGTCTAATTATGCTGGCCAGAGCTTCAAGACCTTTATTGATTAGGAGTGGTGAGAGTAGATATTCTTGTCTTGTTACTGATTTGGGAAGAAATGTTCTCAGTATTTCTTTGTTCAGCATAATGTTGACGTGGGTTTGTTGTATATATCATTTATGATGTTGAAGTTCCTTCTAATCCTAATTTCTTCAGTTCTTTTAACATGAATTGGTGCTGAATTTTGTTGAAAACTTTTTCAGCATCTATTGAGATCATCTTGTGATTTTTTCCTTAAACATATTTGTGTTTTGATTTAAATTTATTGATTTACATATGTTGAACCAGACTGGGAATGAAAGATGGCATGCAGTCTTAATGTGTTTCTAAGTGCAGATTGCTAATACTTTATTAAGTATTTTTGCATCTCTGTTCATGAAGGATATTTATCTGTAGTTTTCTTTCCTTGATCTTTCTTTATCTAGTTAGTCTTTTATCTCCTTAGTTAAGTCTATTTGTGTGTGTTTTACTCTTTTTGGTGATATTGTAAATGGAATTATTTTCCTGCTTTTCTCTTTAGAGAGTTTTGAATTATAATTGTACATTCTCAACAGTGAAAATTGAAAGCTTTCCCACTAAGGCCAGGAATAAAAAAGGATGCCCAGTCTGACCACTTCTATTAAATGGAGTATAATGGAAGTCTTAGAGCAATTGGACAAGAAAAAAAATATAAAGCATCAAAAATCAAATGAAGTAAAATGCTTCTCACTTGCAGATGATATTATATTAGTTCTAATAGAAATCTAAAGACTCTTTGAAAAATAAAACTGTTAAATCCAATACAAAATGAGTAAAGTTGCAGGTTACCATATCAACATACAAAAATAAGTTGCATTTTTATACCTCTGTTGTTAGATTTTGAATCAGTCAATGATAAATTCAAATCAAACCTGTCTTTGTCTAAGTTATAAAATTGAGAATATATGAAGTCCAAAATAATGAAATTTATGTTTTAATTTGTGTATGTGTGTGTACATACATGAATAGTTGTGTGATATATTTACAGAGGAATGTAAAAATTAATACATAGATAGAACATTAACATACCAAAGTAGATTTTTCTTTCAAAACATTTTTTGCTAAAATTTCAGAAAAAATAAATAAAAGATGGGGCTGGAGCAGTTGCTCAGCAGTTACAGTGTTTGCCTGTCATGTGCAAGAAACGTGAGTTCAAACCCCAGCACCACGTACACAATGAAGAGTCGGAGCAATGAAAGCCATATGAAAAACTAAATAAAATTGATTCTCTCTCTCTCTCTCTCTCACTGTCCCTCTCTCTCTTTAAAAAAAAGTAAAATAAATAAAAGAGTATAATTATCAACCATTTATTATTGATACCTCCATTTACCCATTTTGCCATTCATCATTTAAATGTTTTTGAATCCCCAATGTGTGTCAGACTTAGGTTTAAAACCAAATAGCAGTCATAGATTTTGCATTTGAGAATATTTTAGTTTAAATCAATGAAATCATGCATAAGGGAAAAATTAAATTATGTGACATAGGATGTGTGGAGAGTGATAAAGGAGTGATCATTCTTATGAAATATTGGCTCATCAGGGACTGGAGTAGTGGCTCAGAGGTTTCGGTGCTTGCATGCGCAGGGACGCAGGTTCATACTCCAGCACCATGTACACTACGAAGTGTCTGAGCAACGAAAGCCACATGAAAAACTAAATAAAAATTGATTCTCTCTCTCTCTCTCTCCCTCTCACTGTCCCTCTCTCTTAAAATAAAATACATATAAAAATTTTAAAAAAATTAAAAAAAAAGAAATATTGGCTCAGCAAATGACTACTTAATATGCAAAGGAGCATTAGAGGCACAGGGGCAAGCAGTGACTCAGAGAAAGAGAATAGAAAACCAGATTTGCATTTTTAGGAATATCAGCCTTTCCCCTTCTAGGAGGAAAAACACCTCAACTAGAGATAAAGAGCTATTCTTAAATTATTTGTACTCAAAAGAAAATTAGTGAACCACAATGTCCTTTATATTTTCTTATATTTATTTATGCTTCTTTTTCATTTTAGTCCCCTCCCCTCAACATGGTATTGGAGATTGACTCCAGGGACACTTTACCTCTCAACTACATCCCCGACTTTTTATATTTTTTAATTTCAGAAGAGGTCTTACTAAAGTACCATCCACCTGCCTCATCTTTTCCAGTTGGTTTTCTGGGATTACAAGTGTGCACCATAATGCCTAACTCTTTATTTTTCTTGTATGTTAAAAAATTTAAAAATTTGACTATAAACCTAGCAGTCTGAGAGGCTGAGGCAGGAGAATCACAGGTTTCAAAATACTTAGCGAGACCCTATCTCAAAATAAAAAATAAGAAGAGGTCTGGGGATATGGCTCCCTGGTGTCACCGGAAAAGAAAGAAAAAAAAGAGTTTTTTTTTCAAAAATGTAACAAATTAAATTCATTCACAATGATCATTCTACATATGATGTAGACAGATCATCATCAAATAACCTTGGGACCTTGGGGTACACTGGTATTTTCCTAACTCAATGTCTCTACCTAATCTTTCTTCTTCTTCTTCTTCTTCTTCTTCTTCTTCTTCTTCTTCTTCTTTCAAGAAATTTACTTTGTTAATCTTTTTCTTTCCTTTAAAATATTCCATTTCTTCATTTCAAAATATTCTTAATTCCTTTTGGTACATCACCACAGTATCTATCAGTTTTCTTTCAAAGTGCCTATTAGTGAGGCTGGAGTGGTGGCTCAGCGGTTATGGTGCCTGCCTGGAATGCACAAATATGTGGTTTGAACACAGTACCATGTTTACAATGAGGTGTCTAAGCAATGAAAGCCACATGAAAAACTAAATAAAATTGATTATTGCTCTCTCTTTCACTGTACCTCTTTCAGAAAACAACAACAACAACAACAACAAAAAAACAAAAAAACTGTGCTCATTAGTGATTAATTTATCCAGGTATTGTTTCTTATCAATGACCTCCTGAAATTTTGTCTATTCAGACACTTGATTTGTTAATTGCTTAGAACAAATTGTTATTATCATACTTTTATACACATGCATGTATACACAAACACATACCATATGTATACACACATACTTGCATAAATATGTATATTGATAAGTAAATTCAGAACTAAATGCTAGGCGTTCTTTTCAATCCCCTATACTTGAGTGGCCCTATTCAATTTGGTATTTGATTTGCTCTTTGACAAGTATGCAATCTAATACTAGAAACGTATTTGAAACATGCTTTATCATTTAAATTGGAACATTCTGATGTTTTCTTAATTTTAAGTTATTACACATCCATTTGAAATAAATAAAATATTCAAATTTAATTGTAATTATACAAAAATGTGGTCAACCAATGTTTATGTGGGGATCTTGTATTATAAAAGTCTCTACCAGGAGCTGGAGCGGTGGCTCAGCGGTTTCAGCGCTTGCCTGGCAAGCTCAAGGACCCGGGTTCAAACCCCCAGCACCATGTACACAACTAAGTGTTGGAGCAACAAAGGCCATGTGAAAAACTAAATAAAGTTGTTTCTCTCTTTCTCTGTCTCTCTCACTGTACCTCTCTCTTTAAAAAAAAAAATAAAAATAAAAAAATAAAAGTATCTACCACACTTTTAAAAGACATTTTATCAACTTTTACTGGGAGTAATTTTAACTTTTCTAGGACACAGAGATTATACAATACAATTGCCTTTCTTTGTGACAAGACATGAGAGCGGTGGAGGATCTCTGTCCCTTGCTGATTAGAGCCACTTTCCCTATACAGCTCTATTTATTTCTCTGCTTTCAGTTTTCAGACCCCTGGACTCTTCAGACATCCTCTGACCTCCATACTGAAAAGCACTACCTAGGAGAGGTGTTCTTCTTTAACCTCTAGCACCATGCAGTCTGCATTTTAAGTCGACGAATATAGGTTCTTTTCCTTACTTGTTTCCAGTTCACGCATTGCTCCTAAGGTGAAAAGAAAATCAGGTTTGCTAGTTGAGAGTGAATTTGCAGGAACTCTGAAAGCTAAATAATTGTGCCCTGCTTTTCTATAGCATGACACTAAAAAGAGCCTATGGAAGTATTAACATTTCTGTGATCACTCCTATTTTAAAGACAAGTTAACAGTTTTCTCTTAAAAAACGGTTGGATGTGTTTATACAAACAATATATTCGCACTTTATGTTACTCATGAAACAAATTAAATCCCAAACAATGTATGACTTCCCATAGGCCACAAAGATAATGATGGTGAGAGTTAGAACCTCCTTTTCTCTATTCCTAAGGTAGTACTTTTTCTACTACACAGTGCTGCTCCACATATGTGCCTCCTTCATTATTTTGATAACAAACAGTTGCTTCTCCAATGATTCCATAATTACAACTCCATTGCATTTTAAGAGTACAATATCCTCTTAAAATTTACTCTTTTATATATCCTGAGGAAGCATTGCTTTGCATTTAAAACCATGATGTAAAAACAAACATTTTTGCTTATCAGTATTTTCTATCTTCTTTTTTGTGGGGTAGGTACCAGGGATTGAAACCAGAGACACTTAACCACTAAGCCACATCACCAGTGCTTTTCATATCTTATTTTGACACAGGATCTCACCAATTTGCTTAGGGCCTCACTAAGTTGCTGAGACTGGCTTTGAACTCATGATCCTCCTGCTTTAGCCTTCCGAATCACTGGGATCACAGACATGTGCCACCATGCCTGGCTTTTCTCTAGCTTCTTAGAAGGAGCAGTTATATTTTAATTATATTATAGGTATTGAAAAATAAATATGTGTGATCTTAGATTTGCTGTTATTTTAGGAAAAATTTTCTGGATTTTGGATATAAATCTTTTAGTTAAATTAAAATGCCCTGTAATATTAAGAATATAATTTGAATTGATGACAAGAAGAACTACTAACGTAGTAACAAGTGGAATATACCCATTTAAAAATTGCAACTCTTAGAAATTTTATGTGTGTAGTTCTTATAATACAAAAATATCTTACAAAATTACTAATGAGTTGAATAAAGTTCATTACAGTAGTTGTGAATTGTTTTTAACTTTTATTAAACAAACTTTCAAACAGATGCAGAAAAGCAGAGTAGTGTAATGAACTCTCACGTGTCCATTAGCCTCCTTCAGTGATTTCACTGCACGATGGCTGTTATGTTCTCACAGGTCATTCCTTACCCTCTCCAAGCTATTATTTTATGCAAATTCTAACTTCATATCATTTTGTCCACAAATAGTTCTATGTGAATTTCTAAAATAAAAATTATCATAGATGTCATTATTATGCCTTTATCACATAAACTATTAATAATAATTCCTTAATGTTATCAGTAACTAGCCAGTGTTTAAATTCCCAATTGTCTTTTAAATATTATAATATTTTGATTTTGCTTGTTGTCAGTTTAATCCATATTCCCTAACATCCCCAGAATCTGCAATTTTTCATGTCCTTTTAGTCTCTTTAATCAATAATTTTGTATTTCATCTTTCTGTTTTGCTTTTTTCCCCTTCTGTCACAAACAAATGTTGAAGAAAGCTGATTGTTTGCATGCTATAGTTGTTCACAGTCTGGATTTTAATGATGGGATCCCTGTGGAGTATATTATCATGACCCTTAGTTCTCTGAGTTTCCTATAATATGTTAGCTGGATATAAAGTTTTGAATAGAAACAGGTTTGATTTTCTTTGGTAAATCTATTTTATATGTGGTGGTGTGTTCTTTTATTGGGAGTTACAAAACTTTTTCTTGTTTCTCTTGTTTGATGTCATTAGCAATTGATGCAAAAAGGATTCCACTGACTTATTAGGGATTTGAAATACATGTCCCAATTCTGTCATTATTTTTATATTTATTAACAGGATGCTCCTAAAGAAAGAATCTTCCCTTCAACTAGTATCACATTAAACAGTGAAATCATTTGTATAGGAAAGTCAAGATAAATAGTCAAGACAAATTTGCTGACTTTCAAAATAATGAATCCACTTTCTAGGTTCTTACAGTGGTGGTTGATGAGTTATTCTTTATGAATGTAGACACATTTGCATATTTTAACCCATTGTAGTTATTATTCTAGTATATGACTGATTTGTCCATAGTTTCAGTCAGCTTTTTGCTGCTGCTATTAAATGACTTGACAAGAACAATTTAGGAGGAAAAGTTTATTTAGGGACTCATAATTTCAGAGGTCTTGGTCCATGGAAGGCTGGCTCCACTCCTCAGGGCTAGACTTAAGGCTAAACATCCTGGTGGCAGGAATTGGTCCAGGGAGCAGAGACCTCAAGGTGTCACATTAGGAAGCAGACCAGAGAAGGAAACTCCATGTCAAATACAGAATATATACCCCACAGACATGCCCCCAGTGACCCACCTTCTCCAGCCACACCCTACCAGCCTGCAGTTGCCAGTTAATCCCTATGATAGGATCAACTCACTGATTGGGTTAAAGCTCTTATAACCCAGTCATTTCATCTCAGCCTTCCTGAATTCACTTTCAAGCCACACATCCATTTTAACAGTTTGAATCTCTTCATCCTTGTTCGTAGACTTTCTGCAATTCTTACCCTAGATTTTGCATCAGATGTTTGTCCAAGGAGCTTCAATTTCTTTAGTAGAAAATAGTATTTTCAAGATCCCAACCTTGGGGCTAGGGTACTCACTGCCACTTGGGTTACTAGTTCCTAGCTTTTTAAAGTCAGGGTTGGTCATGGTTGTTGTTGTTCCTTTTAAGATAAGATGTGTCTTGAGTTCACAGTGTTCCAATTCAGAATCAGTGCTTAGCCCATACTGTTTTACCTGTATGCCTCCTTTCCCCTGTTCTTCCCAGTTTTTAATAACACTGAAAATAATAGATTTAAAGCATTGCATTATTTATTTATTTGTCATGTTACACATAAAAAGATTCAAAATAAGAATTCCATTACCAACCCATCTATGTGACTACAGAAATGAGTTCAAAATTTGTTTGAGCTCTGTTTATCTTTACGATATATCCCCTGGAAATTAGAGTCAAATTCAAATCACATGAAATAACTCCTACACGGTGATACTACCAATTGGATATTTATTTAAGATCACTTTAATTTTGTTTTCTATTTTTGGAAATTATCTTTCTGAATTTAATCTTGCTTTATAATTTAGTAAAATTTTACCTGTTTCTAAAGTTAAACTAATAAAAATTCATAAATACTGAAAAACCCTAGCCCCAGTGTATGTCCCCTCCATCCTGCATCCTCCTCTTAT
This sequence comes from Aplodontia rufa, assembly GCA_004027875.1. NCBI lineage: Eukaryota > Metazoa > Chordata > Mammalia > Rodentia > Aplodontiidae > Aplodontia > Aplodontia rufa. Next base: position 18,148 of record PVKS010026008.1, on the reverse strand, counting down.
TGTAGGTCTACAGTGTAGTCTGCAAGCTTTGGCACAATCTTCCTGCCTTTAAAAATGGAAGGTTTATATTGAAGATCTATTTCATGTTCATCAGTCATCTTATATGTCTCTGTCTTTCTACTTAGTTCTAATGCCTGAAGGTGGTACCTCAGGAAGAGCTGACTGGAATAATATTTTTTTAGTTCTCACATGCAGATAACAATTGCCCTGCACTTTCACATTTAAAACTTACTTATTTGGTCTAAAACCATAATCTTGGGTTATTTTACTCAGTTCTCTTCTACCACAAAGCATTGCTCTCAATGCCTTTAAAACTTCGATTACAATCAGTTTTCCCCCTTCTTTCCAGTTTGTTTTTACCAATTTAAATTTTACTGTAATTTGACTAGAACATATCTTCATTTTGGTCCTTCTGGCCAGTTCCTGCAATCATAAAATATACTATTCATATACACATATTTCCTAATTGCCTTTTCATTCTACTAAAATTGAAGCATTTAATTGCAGCATGCTATCGTGTTTGGCTTTCTTTTTTGAGGAGTCATAAACATATATTGAATTTTACTTCCTAAAATTTGTGACTTCCTTTCAACTCCCTTATATGATTTTCTTTTTTTGTTTCCTGAAATATTTTTTCATATTTTCATCTTTTAATTCTTTACAGCATTGTCCATTGTGTTTCCATTCTTTATGGTTTCATTTTTCATTCTAAAAGTAGTTATTTCCTTTATTTCCAAAATTTCTAAGTTTTATCACCTGATTTCTGAGTTTTTCTAATACATACTCATGTTGCTTTTTAAAATATCTTCTGTTATTTTCCAAAAATTTATTTTAGCTTATTTTGAAAAATGAGGCTAGAATTTATTTATTTTATTTATTTATTTATTTTAAAGGTCTTGGGACCATGAGAGAGAGAAAGAAAGAGATTTAGTTTATTTAGTTTTTCATCTGGTCCTTGTTGCTCCAACACTTCATTGTGTATCTGGTGCTGGAGTTTGAACCTGTGTACTTATGCATGCCAGGCAAGTTCTGGAACCACTGAGCCACCTCTCCACCCCCAAGGCTAGAATTTTAATCTGTTTTCTTTTGGGCATGCTTTTGTTACTTATAGGAATGTTATTCACACCTTGTTTTTAAACCTTATTATGATTTTATGTTATTACATTTATGAGATGCAAATACAATCCTTTTTCCATTTTTGATATTTGGCATGAGATTAGGTTTTTTAGATTTTTGAATGAAGTAATAGCTTACAATACCTTTTCTGTCATCAGATTCTAAAACTAGAGAAGGACCTGCTTCAGAGACCCCTCAGGTTGTTGTCAGAATTAATTTTCTTCTAGCTGTGCAGTTTATGGAAGCGTGCTTCTTCAGATACAGCAAAAGAGACAAAGTCTTTCTGTTTTGAAATCTCTGAAAGGGAGTTCTCCAGGCCAGAAGAAGAGTGTCTCTTCAGAAAGGGTCAGATGCATATTTTAAGAGCTCTCACTTCATTATCAAACACACTGTACATTCAGTGTTTATGAAGACAACATTTTGAAACCACCTTTTAGCAAACTACTTTGAATACCTACGCAACTCTCTCTTGATCTATATACATCGTTAACCCTTGGTACACAGGTAAAACCAATGAAATTTGACTGATCTTCAATAAACTAACATGTTTTATTACCTGAACCACAACATTATCCACTGTAATTTTATTTTTTTTAGATAAGTGTTATCATACCAGTTCTACTAGGATAACGTTCCCAATACTTTCCTTTTTAGGTTATGAAAACTATTGGATTAAAATTTTCAGATGATTCATTAGTATCTGTTAACTGATAGGGTAAGTATTATGAGGAAGTGTAATGTTCCTGAGTGTTTTATAGAACTGTAGCACTCATGCTTTTCAGATTATTTTTATTTCCTAAGAATGAAGAGTTTACTAACTAAATTTATTGATTTCTTTTGTGAATGTTTTATAGGGCTGCTTAAAATTCAGAGCTCACCGTCTAATTTGCAGTTTTATATACCATGCTTCTAAGTTTATTATACATTGGGATCATCTGTGTGTTCTAGATAGAGATGGACAGGGCTTTGTTTTGTTTTGTTTTATCTTGGCTTCAATATTTACTTGCTAATCAAAATGCTTGGGTTTATAAGTTCCGCCAACATAAAGGACTAAGAAATTTGTAAAATTTAATTTTTCAAAATAATCCTTATCAGTTCTGAGATCAAAGAGGTAAACTACTAGGATGTTTTTCAAACCATCAGGTTTATATTTTCCTCCAGCTTTTGTCAGAAATCTCCTTTACTTACTCCTTCGCTTCACTCAGATCTACTCAGTCATTTCCTTTACCTCCCTCTGATCATGTCAGATCTAAATTTATGACCCACCATTTCACTGTCCACCCCTTTATTCTGCCTTGTTCTTTATAGTACTTTCCTCTCCCTAACTCTATTTTATCATGACCTCCCCACCCACACATGTTGGTCATCTCCATGAGAGAAGGGGGTTTAGCTGACCTCTTCAGGGGCTGCTCCCAGGCCAAATAGAAGCCTAGAAACAGGAGATGCTCAGTAAATACTTGCAGTGGGAAGGGCTGGTGGGGGCAGAAGGAGGAATGATGTCTTCCAGGCTGACTCGCAGTGCCCCCCTCAGCTGGGGTGGCTTTTTCTACTCTCATATCATTTTATCCACATGTCTTTTTTCCTATTTTCACTTTTTATTTATTATTTGTATGCACACATTAAATATTTCCTTTTGAAATTCCGTCTCCTTAAATTCCTCTTCAGCTTTCTTTAATTCCCAACAATGAGGAGCATAATAGGATGTGATAAATAATTGTTCAGTGAACTGGTGAACTGCTCACGGATGACTGGCATGGTTTTTGATATGAGGTGCTTCCACCCCTGAGAATCAGCTGTGAGAGAACTCTTTTTCTTCTTAACTCTCTGTTCAGTTTCTTCCAGTGATTTTAATTTACTTGCCCTTTGTCCAAATGAGCTAATCAGGCATAAACTTTTTGATTGGCTTTGAACAAATATCAAACGAATCTAATGCGGACTCATCCTTTTTTCTGTTGCATTTAGTTAGAAATTCCCAGTAAATATAAAGTAAATGTTTAAGTGCACAACCAAACCAAAATGAAATGAAAGAAGATCTCATTCTGGGGAAGAAAATATGATGTTGGCTTCTTTCAAACAGGGAGCTAACATCCAGGAGCAAACATAGAGCCTGAGTGTTACTCCTACCATGAAAAGTAAATTCAAAAACCTTTAAAACAGACAGACCTTTGGTACACGGAAGCAGTTTGGAAACATCTTTCTGTCCACAGTCATAGATGGGAGAAAAATCATGTAGCTATTCAAATCTAGGCTTAAAAATGCAGTGATGGGGAACTCTAACATGCACACCAATGTGGTATGAGAAACTCATTCAAAATTTAATATGAATCATGTCCAGAGCAAACAAGAATTCACAAGCAGCTGTACAATACACTCCAAGCCCCCACTTGAATTGTATCTTCCTAAACCACATTGGCCAAGTTCAAAGCCTGCTACCCTGAGGTCATGTGAAGGGCATATTCATGTTGCTCTAGCGGGAGAGTGAAGAATTAGCAACAAAAATTCAAGCTGCAGTCCAATAAGAAATAAGAAAGGCAAAATGAGGAAATGAAGAATCGATAGTAAAGAAAACACAAAATGAAGTTGTATGAATAAATCTCAATATATCAGTAGTCAAAATAAATGCAAATAGATAATTTTTTAAGAAAATTAACTCTCTGAAAATTACATACTCAAATTAGGAACGTGCCATTTTAAAATTATCGTATACTCTTGTTTAGGAAGCGTGTATCATTCTTTTTCATATTCACAGGGAAGCATATTTCCCCAAAACTACTGGTGTTCAATAAGTGTTTGGAAGTGAAAGTGTGTTGATAATCTTAGAATTCCAGGGAATAAGTAAATTCAGAAAAATAAAAGGCTTTGGGTTGGGAGCAGATGGATTTCATGAAGATTAGAATGTAAAAGACATGACTTGCTGAAAGAGAGGCACTCCATTGCTCAAAGCACATTTTCTCCATTATGTGGCATTCTAGTCATCCTGATTCTCCAAATTCCTGTCTGGTAGCAGAGTAGAACCATTAAATTAAAGTTAGAGGGGTGGGAGAACTATCCTACAGCAATGCAAGCATAGGCGGAGACGTATGCATAATGTCCTCTGCGGCATTCTATGTCCCCAGATGAGAAGATTTCAGTGTTTGGGTAAGTAAATTATAGTATATCCATACAGAATAATGGCAGTTGGCCTTTAAAGATATAACAAGTGATAATAGTGTTGCACACACATACATACAAGCTAAGTATATATGTGCATTCTGGATTCCATACATCACCTGTTATGTGGTCAGCCTGTTCTCTAGGAAATGGTTCTAGAGAGGCGACAATGGGTGAAGGAGCTGGGAACAAGGCAGTTAAATTGAGGAAAGTAGCCTTTAGTTTTCTTTCTATATCCCTCTATTTAAAAAAAAAATTGTGACAGACATGTCATTTATCATAAAAATCAAAATGAGAAGTAAAATTCTACAGATGGTACTGACCGTGTTCTGAGTGAGCTGATGCAGGGAAAGCACAATTAAATGAGACTGCCTGGCACCCACTAGTATCAGGTAAGAGGAAAGGGAGGTCATTTAGAACCTTGTTCATTCATGCATAGCCTATAATTTTTTTTTCCAAAATAGAGAGTAAAGCCAAAACATCTAAGGAACTAAATGTAAAGTAAAAATAGGAGATGAAAAAGATTTCTTTCTTTCTTTTTTTTTTTTTTTAAGGTAAACTAGTTCATGAAATGTATATTCTGGAACCCTATCACATTGACGAAAATCATGCCACAAATAGAGTTCTAATATTTCTAGCATTCAGAATAGATAAAAACACACACAATTCATAGTTCCTATTATATAAGCACAAATCTGTTGTTGGGAAGCTGTAGAAATTGTTTTAGGCTAAGTGGAATGGATAATAGCTGAAGCTTTTTTCAGACCTCAGATACCAAAACTAAGTGTAGTAGTGTCTTAAGACTAACAAAAAAACCCAAATGTCTAAAGAGGTAAGCTATATATATATGTATATATATATATTTTTTTTTTTTTTAAGAGAGAAGGACAGTGTGTGTGTGAGAGAGAGAAAGAATCAATTTTTATTTGGTTTTTCATATGGCTTTTGTTGCTCTGACACTTTGTTGTGTACATCGTGCTGGGGTTTGAACCTGCATACTCTTGCATGCCAGCCAAGCGCCGTAACTACTGGGCCACTGCTCCAGCCCCTGAGGTAAACTATCTTAAAAATTAATAACATATTACTCCTTCAATCCTCAGGAACACATAAAGCATTAATGTATTTAGGGAAGGATCACATTAACACAAAAATTTATTTTCATGTTGTAGCATTCCAATCCTGAACTGACTACTGTCTTCAGTTTACCACATATTATTATTTGTCTGTTATAGTGCCAAATTTCTATTAACTATCATGTTCACTAACCATTTTGTATTATCTCTTCAAGAAGAAAAACATTTAAAACATCTAGAGCTAATAGTTTGTTGTCAGTTTGAAAGTAGACCCAAAAATAGTCTTATTCAAAATGTTCCTATATTAATTATTTTGGTAGTATAAAACAATAAGATTCTACTTATATCATCATTAGGAATTTTCATTTCTGTCAATGACAAGATGATGGAATCAATCATATTATCCAGTCCTCATATATGCTGAGCCTTTATTTTATTTTTAAGTGCTGAGAATTGAACCAAGAGCCTTTCACATACTAGGCTACCATCTCACCACTGAGTTACATTCCTTGCCTTTTAAAACAATTACTAATGCATTTATTTATTTATTTGTTATTTGTGCATCATAGTTGTACATAATGATGGGATTTTTTGTCACAGATTCATAGGTACAAATAATACAGCAATATAATTTGGTCAATATCCTCCCCTCTAGTATTCGCCCATATTCCTCCTCCCTTCCCCTGGCCCCTTGCCTCTCTTTCTGGGTCATAATATCTTTCTTAATATATCCATGTATAGGGACATACTTCTTATACCTATGAAGAACATTATATATATAGTATATACAATGACACTTACAAAAGCTTGTAGTATACCTTGCTTCAACACAGTTCCAGCATTTTCCCTTCTCCTCCCTTCCACTTGCCGTTCTTTTCTGGGCCTTTATTATGTACTCTATATGGCTGTACCAACTGCAGGGAGAAGATTCAGGAAAGGGTGTTTTAAAAAGTGGACCCTATCTTGGTTTGGTTTGCTTATTGAGAAGGCAAAGGCTTTGGAATAGCATGCTGAGCCTAATGGACCATGTAGAGAACACTGGCCCCATTTGTTTGTTTGTTTGTTTGTTTTTTGTGGTTGTTGTTTTTTTTAATTTATTTTTTTAAAAATTTTTATTTGAGAAACATGGTCTTACAACTAGGAGGGGTCATCGTCAAACAATCAAGAACAAAAGTGTAATGACAGAACAAGCCAATAACACTGGCCCCATTTGTGGTCAAGAAACTTGACTAATCGAAGTTTGGAGATGAATGTTATGTAAGATGTCTAATTGTGCTTTAGTGTTTAAAAAATCCTTGCCCATATGTTTGATCCTTTTAGAGGAAACTACAGTTTCTCTTATTTTCCATTGTCCCAGCACATAAAGTAAGTGAGTGGTAGCTATATTAAGTCCTCTGCATACCCTTTAACATGCATTTTTATTAAATCGTAAGTGAAGCATAAGTCATTATTATGGCCTTTCCAGTTTAGGAAGCAGAAGCTGTGGAAAGATGATATTCTATCTAAATCTGCCTATAAATTCTGAGCTGAGAATTAAAGCTTCACTTTCCTCCAAATCCAGTGAGCTTACCTGCCACAATTCCACAAAGCTGGACTCCTGTCAAGGGAAATGCTGCTCAGACTTGGGCTCCTTTACCTGGGGTCTGGTAACGTCTGCCAGGGGCACTTACATTCAGGCTTGAACATCTATCCATGAGAAATCCTCTTTAGAGATACCTGAAGGAAACCTAAAGGCCTCTAGTCTTTGTTAGAATAAAATTGATCCAGAAGGTGGAGCGCAGGGAGGCCTGATGCTGTCCAGGCCATCCTGAGCACAGACCCAGGGCCTGGTGCTATACACCACTGAGCTTCCCACATGCCTTTGTTTGGTTAAATAAACCAGTCAAGCCGCTTCTCTTTCCTACCTGTGCTAGACTAGATTTTTTCTTTATTAGGCTCCGAGAGAGCCCTGACCAATAGAGCTTTGTACGTTTGGTAATGCAGCAGATCTAAAATGGCTCCTGTTTACTGTTTTGAATTAGATTTTGCAATGATGTGTTGGCAGTTTATGACCATTGTTTTCCAAAAACATAAAAAATAGGCTTTTATAAAAACAGTGAAAAATATCAAATGTCAGCTAATGGGAATGTTCTTTATTTTTAAAATGCCAGTAGAATTTTTCTTTTAACAATAATTACAGAGGTTAAAGCCTTCATGTGAAAAGTAAAATAATAGACAGATTTGGAATTAAAACAATGGTTTATGACATTTTAAATTCACAAGTAAAGGTCAAAATTAATTTTCTTCCATTTGGTGTTTTGAATAAAGTAGCAAGACCTTATACACAAACACAGTTATTTAGACTATAAAGAAGTGTTGATTCTTTCTTTTTATTTTGATCTTTGCTTATAGTGTTTAAACACACTAGGCAAATGTAGTTAGGTAACTTGAGGGAACTTTTTGCAAAACAAAGACCTGGGGAATTAATAAAGTTTTGATAGTGGGCAACCAATTTGCTTTTTAAATAAAAAGCTATGTATATGTTATGTTTATAAAAATGACACAAAAAACTTTCTAAATTATTTTTTTGTTTTCAGAGAAGTATATAAATCACATGGGAGTTTTTTTGTTTTTGTTTTGTTTTGTTTTTTTAATTTCAATTTTGACTCCTCAGTAAATGCTGAGATACTTTTGGGAAAACAGGAAAGATCATCAAGCCTGAGTTTGAATCTCTTACTTACTACTTAAAGACTTTAGACAGGTTTCTCAACCTCTCTATTTCTTTGTCTGTAAAATTTAATAATAAAAGGACCTATCCAATAGAATTTGAGTGACAGTTGTTTGGGACAATGTTTATAAAGCATATAAAATGATGTTTGGCTTATACAAAAACCTGATGCTGCTAACTCTTCTTTTGACATGATGCAACTTGTGTGCTTTGCTGATGAAATAATGGCACTATAAAACTCCTGACTTTTGTTTAAGTTCCAACTTGTATTTCAAAGATTAGAGTCTATCCTTCCTTTGCAAATTTCTCATGTCCCTGTCTCTCAGTTTTGTAACAGGAGGAGTTAACAAGGAAACAGTATTTACATATGGGTAAACAGCCTTAGGGGACCTGAAGTCTGTGTGCCCTATAAAGAAAACAGCAACAACAAAAACCTTTTAATTATTCAAAGTTTCCACTATTAAAACTATGAGGGCTGGGAGGTGACTCAGCAGTTTTGTCCCTTGCCTGGCATGCTTGAGGACTGAGTTTGAACCCCAGCACCACATAAGGAGTGAAGTGTCAGAGCAATGAAAGACACATGAAAAGCTAAATAAAATGATTCCCCTTTTTTTCTCTCTCTCTCTACCCTCTTTCTTTAAAAAAAAAAAAACCAAGCTGTTTATAGTTTAACCTGTATTGAATTTGTATAATGAATTGGAGAGAATATGCAGGAGGAAACTAAGCATTAGCTAGAATCCAGAGAGATATACTGAAGTTAGCTAAAGGAAGGGGCCTCAGCCCGTCCACACTTCTTGCTAGCAGTGTAGTTAGCTAAATGCCCTGAAATTTGGAAAGTACTTCTAGTTCCTCTGAAACCCTGCTGCCCCTTGGTGCTGTGGTTGGCACGGTTTACACGTTTATCTCCTGATGTTTGAAGGCCTCTGATGGTCTCATATGAAGCTACGCTTGTCACATTGTGGACCTAAAAGAGGAACTCGCTGCAGCTTTGTAGTTAACTCAGTGCACAGTGGTTACCTTGTCATTAAAAGAAGAATGTGTGAATGATTGTGACTCTAGAGCCTAAGGGGTAATGGAAATAATTTGTAAAAACAGATGGCCTTTTCCTGCTGAGGATATTATGAGCTATTATTGGAGGTTTAGATTACAAATCTATATACAGTTCTTTAGGAAGTAACTTTTGTTAAAAAATGTTTTGGTAAAATAGCATAAATATAAAAATACATGAACTTATTCTTCTCATTAGAGTTGAAAATAAAATTTATAATATATCAGTTAGTGATAATTCTAAAATTTGCTTTCCTTCAGAAAGGGAAAGTTAATTCTATATGTTTTCTTTTTCCTGTTCCAAAATCAAAACCTGTGTAGCATCATATTTCCCTTTCTAGTGCTCACGACCAGATTCTATTACTCTTCCTCTTTATAATTTTACTCCGAGACCATACCAATGCAGCCCAAGCCAATCCACTACACCTCGAGCTGATCTTCCTGCCTTGTATGCCTTCATATTCAAACTATTCTGTTCTCCAGTCCTGCAAAATTTCAGTTACATAGGAGGAATGAATTCCGGAGATACATTGTACAATAGTTCACAATATCTTGCATTCTTGGAAATTGCAGAGTGACTGTAAAATGTTCTTACCACAAACATGATAACTATATGAAATAATGTACATGCTAATTAGCTAGATTTAGTCATTCTACAGTGTGTGCAGACTTCAAAACATGATAAATGTGTACAACGTTATCTGTCAATTTAAAATTTAAAAAAATTGTGCTGTTCTTTCCTGCCAGATTAATATTGGCAAAACATATTTTCCTTGATCAATATCCAAAATCAGTCTTCATCCAATTAGTTTTCTACCATAAATTTAATTGAAAAAGCTAGCTCCTCCATAAGCCAGCCAAGAGTGATTTCTGCCTTGTGTGAACTTCTGGATCACTCCCTAATCTCACTGCCATATGGCACTTATCCATGATCACATCGTATCATAGTAATTCATGTATACACCGTTAGCATTGCAGTCTCCAGCATATAACGAGAAGGCCAAGCTCAGTGCGTGGTAGCAGGTATTAATGTCCTATTGAAATTCTGAGGTTGTGCATTCCAGGACATCATGAGATCTCTATGCTCTTTGCTAGGATATAGAGAAGTTCTTCTAAAAATATTCCCTAATATCCTACTTAACACTAACATGATCTTACAAATATTTCTTTTAGGAATTATGTGGAATAAATAGCGGACTTTGAGAATTGTTGAGTATAAAGGAATTTCAAAGTATACTTTAACTGATTGTCACCTTTTTTAAAAATGTTGACACTCATTATTTTTTCAAATTTGTAATAAAAAGAGCTTTCTCATTGTCATAGAAGGAAAGGATCCCAGTTCATGTAGAGATGGCACTTCTACTCTCTTCCTGTTCTTAGTTTATGGATCCAGGCCTCTGATGCTTCTGCTGTGCTTGATGCATAAACGTTGACATTGATGCACCTCAGCCTTATCTCACCTTCAGGTTTCTTCCTTAGCCTGATAATCCTGTCTTACAGTCTATTTGGGTCTCTTGATGTCTCAAAATTAAAATACAAAGATGATTCAGAGAAGGTAAAAGGGAGGAGTTTCAATAGGCTCACTTATAAATGTATCTACTCTGAGAATGATTATATACTGATTTCTCCAGCAATCACTAATTCTGATATAAAATAAGTATAACAAATTTTCAGTAAAGTAGATAACAATGGAAAAGGCTTTTTTGAGTCCTCACTGTTTTTTTTTTTTTTTCACCTCTTTCAATTTTCTACCACTTCCTGTAGTATCCTGTGTAGGTCTGTCATGATGTGGTTCAGCACACATGAGGGTCCACAGCTAGTTTTTAGTAGAAATCCCTGATTTCAGGACATGACAGGTAATTTTAAGGTAGTTCAGCCTCTATTGCAAGGACTAATACCTACAATCTGTAGGATCATAGGATTAATACCTAGGATTAATATATGTGTGAACTCAGATTCCACAGGTGGTATGCATGACTAACTGTCCAATCTTCAACCTTTTCCTCACCGTTCCTTGTCAATGAGTCCACCATCCACCAGAGACACTGAAAGGACCAATATCTGCTTTCCTAGTGTTGGTGGTGATGTCATCTTGTCATGAAACCCATGACTTGGATATTTCTAGAAAGTTCTTGGTTTTTTCTGTGATAAAATGAAATATCCTATCTGTATCAGTAGATGATTTGAGTCAATAAAGACAGCCCACTTTCCACTGTGCAGCAGTAACCTAAAGACAAAAGTTGTCATACTGAGGATAAAAGAGCAGAAAGCCAAAGAAGTGAAAAACAATAGGGTGTTTGCTAATAGTTTATGTTGGTGTAGTTGCTAATCCACGAATCGTTTGCTCTCCAATTTCTTGTTATATAAGATAGTGAGACTATTACAGAAGCTACTTTTAGTCAGTCTGTTACTTGTATCCTCAAAGAACACTAAGAGAAACTGAATCCAAGTTTAACTCCTATTTGATGATAGCATAAAACTGCAGAGGACACTGCACTTTTAAGTTTCCTAGACTCTGAGCTTAGTGTGGCTAACTGGAATTTTGTTTGGATTCTGCTACTATGACTAAGTTTAGGTTGCTTGTGAGTCCTTTTCCACAGAAGACTTGTCTGATATCAATTGTTTATGTTCCAATGTCTGCTGTGCCCATGGGATTTTTCTCATCTGCCTTCCTGTTTATCAAACAAAATTTAAAAATGCTAAATTTCAATTTCTATATAAAGAAAGCCTATCTTTTTCTTCTAATAGTTGTGTGGTTCCTGGTTTAATTCCTAGTTCTTTGCTCCATTTTAATTTGATTTTTGTGCAGAGTGAGAGATAAGGATCTAATTTCAGTTTTTTGCATATGGTTGTCCAGTTTGTCCAGCATCATTTGTTGAACAGGCTGTCTTTCCTCCGAGCTATATCTCTGCTCCCTTTGTCAAATATCAGATGGTTAAAGATTTTGGGTTTGTCTTAGTGTCTTCTATTCTATTTCTTTGGTCCTCATTCCTATTTAGATACCAATACCATGTTGCTTTTGTTATTCTACCTCTGTAGTATAATAGCAGGTAAGATTGCAATACCTCCTCCTTCTTTGGTTTTTGTTGTTGTTGTTGTTGTTTGTTTGTTTCTTTGTTTTTTTATGCTTAGTAATGCTTTGGCTATTCTCAGTTTCTTATTGTTCAAAACTAATTTGAGAATTAATTTTTTCTATATCTGTGAAAAAATTATATTGTTATCTTGATGAGGATTGCACTGAATCTGTACCATACTTTCAGTAGAATTTCCATTTTAATTATATTGATTCTGCCTAACCAAGAACATGGGATGTCTTTTCATCTTCTCAGGTCTTCTTCAATTTCTTTCTTCAATGTTTGATATTTTTCATTGGACAGGTCTTTTACTTCTTTAGTTAGACTAATTCCCAAGCATTTTATTCTTTTTTAGGTTATTGTGAATGGAATTGATTTCCTGATTTCTTCCTTGGCTGAAATACTGTTGGAGTATAGGAAAGCTATTGGTTTGTGGGTGTTAATCTTATATCCTTTCACTTTGCTAAATCCATTTATAAGTTCTAGAAGTATTTTGATGGGATTTTTGGGTCTCAATACTCCACCATATTGGTGTAGGCACTTACTTCCTTAACAAGACTTCCATAGTGCAAGAATTAAAGCTAAGAATCAACAAGTGGGATGCCATTAAACTTCTGTACAGGTAAGGAATTAGTCAAGAGTGTCAAGAGAGAACCTACAGAATGGGAGAAAATCATAGTCTGCTACTCCTCCAATAGGGGGCTAATATCCAAATATACAAAAACTCAAAAAACTTATTACCAAAAGCACAAACAATCCAATCAACAATCAATCAATGGGCTATGGAACTAAACAGAAGCTTCTCAACAGAGGAAATTTAAAAAGCCAATAAATATATAAAAAAGCGCTCTACATTACTAGCAATCAGAGGAATGAAAATCAAAATTGAACTGAGATTCCGCCTCACCTCAGTAAGAATGGCAAAGTTAAGAATACAAACATTACCAGATGCTGGAAGGGTTGTGGGGAGAAAGGAACACTAACACACTAGTAGTGTAATTGTGGACTGGTGTGGTCACTCTGGAAAAGTGTAGAGATTCCTCAGAATATTAGGGGATGGAATCACAATATGACCCACATCTCCCACTCCTAAGTATTTTCTCAGAAGAGTTAAAATCAGCGTATTACAGATATAATCAGTGTTTATAGCAGCTCAATTTACAGTAGCTAAATTATGGAATTAACCTGGATGCCCATCACTGGATTCATGGATATGTATGTATGTGTGTGTGTGTGTGTGTGTGTATAAAATGGAGTTCTACTCAGCTATAGAAAGAATAATATCATGGCTTTTGAAGGTAAATGAATGGAAATAGAAAAAATCATGCTGAATAAATTAGCCAAACACACAGAACCAAGGAACAAATGTTTTCTCTCATATGTGGAAGCTAGAGTAAAACCTAGAGTAGGGAGAAAGGTAGTCAAGTTTACTTAAGAGACTCACCAAATTTGAAGTATCTCATAATCTAGGGTAACTATAGCTATGAACTGGTGGTGGGGGTAGAGGGTGGAGGGAAAGGAGGGAGGGAAAAGGGGGATTACCAATAATGTAGGGTACACTTGACTCCCCTGAGAAGCCTAACAATACTCATGCAGACATTTAAAACTAGAAATTTCAAAAATCAATATACATGTTTACGGTCATTTATATCTGTAATAAGGAGGAACCACAGATGAGAAAAGAGAATGGGGTATGATTGAAGTGGAGGAGATCCTGCATAAGAATAGGGTTCATTTTACTTTATCATTACATATGCATGTATGAATGCGTAGTAATGGATCCCTTCAATATATAAGGTATGTTGAACTAATAATACAAATTTTAAAAGTCTATATTTTAACTTGTATGAATGAAGCATGGTTTTACTTAATGATGTGTTGGTATTTCTCCCTAGATGTTTGACAGATTTGGGAATAAGAGCTGCTACGGTTATTGCCATCCTAAATAGCAGTATTTTAGAAGATTTACTTTACCATAGTAACATACAAGTCAGCCTATTAGAGTGGAATCTTCAAACATACCCATCAGAGTCATGCCAACTTACAGTAAAGTTTTGACCTCATCATTTGATTGATACATACACTTGGGCAAATCATCTTGCTATATGAGTCCAGACGCAATCACATTGAATTGCTACCACTCTGAATATACTATTTTGAGAACTAAATGATATGCTTCCTTTAAGGCACTGATTCATTTCCAGGTACCCAGCAGGTCCCAAATGTGCGATTCATCAACTCCTCAGAGCTCGCTGAAAATAAGATTGAGGAAAGGAATTTTAGCTTGAACCTGCTGGTTTTATTGATTTTATACTCACAGAGCATGACATGTGTCCTGCCCTCTTATCATTGGTCTTGAGAAATCCTTTGTGATAAAAAGTTTGAATTCATTTCTTTTAAGATACAGCACAACGTACCGTTTTAGCAATTGAAGTGGTAGTAGATATGTAGACATCATGCTGGTCCAAGCAAACATCAGAAACTTTGGCTGAAAGCATAATCAGAATCATCAGAAGGCACTGTCTGTGGCAGGTCCACACAGAATGTAAATTCAGAGAGTTACGGTTAGAATTCTGAGGGCAAAATCTCTGGTTTAATAAGTAGACTAGAAGCATCACAGAAAAATGTGTGCTATAGAGGTTAGGCCAATAAAGTACAAGAAGTGGAAAAGTACCATTGCTAATTGCAAATTAGAGAAATATTTCTGTAATTCTTTGTTCTATACTGTTCCAATGAGTGAGGACCCATATCTTTCTCCCTTGTCAATTCCAACTTTAGTTCTACTGCATTACCCCCCTGCAAATTTTTATCCTCATCACTGAAAAACATAAAACAGAAATATTTTACTTAAGAAATTATTTTCCCTTTGAAAGTATATTGTAAAAATCAAATTTGTATGGTATTTGTAATATAGAAGAAGAATTTCCTAGAACTTTCCCTTAGAACACTTGAATCAGATATTTACTCTCTTTCTCCAGTGGTGCATATTTGGGGATATTGATAATCTACACAAACCTCTGTATCCTTATATATAAAATAAAAATAATATATTCTGCTTCAGAGACAAACTATATTAAATGAGATCATACACGAAAACATTTGATATGCAGAGCCTGGAACTAGAACACAGTAGATGTGTGTCAAAACAGAATGCATTATTTTCAACAATATTTGTTTCTTCCAACTTCATTTACTCCAGCCTTGCAAAAAAAATCAGGATATTTATCTTGCAAAAATGTGTTAGTCTGTACTTCCATTCATATTTTCAAGTAATAAAGCTAACAACCTTAGGGCTAGAAAATGTGTTTTAATGCATTTTTGTCTCACTATGTTTCCTTCTTCCTTCTTCTATAACTTTTATTTGTATTCCTCCTCCCACCCCATTGAGTTTCTTTGATTTGTAGCTTTGGCCAACCTCCCCAAAACATCTGCTTATTTTTCTTACTAAGGAAGTGTGTAGAATGAATGCTAATTAGGCAGCAAATACACTTCTAGTGACAGCCTTATGAAACTCAACGTATAGCAACATTAGAATGCAGATGGCATGAGCACTGTGAGATGTCATTGCTTTCATGGGTTGGTAAGTGCAGCATAGACTATTCAGCACTGTGATAAAGCTAGAAAATTAAAATGGGTTTTTCCCTTATAGATGTTTCAAATTGGAATACATTTCTCTAAATGCAAAGTATTGCAAACCAATTCCCACTGCTACTCAAAGATTCAGTCTTGGAATCATGCCTGGAAATAATGCATTGGAGAGATTGTAGGAGAGTTTGGCCAAAATGAATTATTGCAACATTATTGGCAAATTCAGTGAAAAATGGTTCCGCTTGAACTTTAAAGGAGGCAGGGTTTAGCAGTAGTTCACGAGGCCTCTGTAGAGTTCATTAATTTTTTTAATTCATCCAAATATTTAGAAAATTATTCCGCTTGTCTCTGTTTTCCTTCTTTCCTCTTTTCTTCTCCTTTTTTGATAATCTACATTGAGATATCTGCTAATTCTTTTCTCTATGTCTAAACAATTTTGCAAACCTATAGTTTGGTAATTATCCAAGTTTAACATTAATAATGTACATGATATGAAGAAATCGCCAAAGATATGTATTACATTATCATCACCAGCACCATTAACAGAGATATTTTAACAATCTTGCATTACATTCTAAGTACTATACTACATAATTTAGCGCTTACAGAACATGACAAAAGAAATTTGTTATTCTAAAGAGAAAATTGGGACTTTTAGAATCATGTATGATGTTTAACTACTATGTTTTTTTATTTTTTGATGTTTAACTACTATGTTTTTTTAAAGAGTGAAGCAATTTTTATTTAATTTTTTGTGTGAGTTTCATTCCTGGGATACTTCGTTGTGTACGTGGTACTAGGGTTTGAACTCAAGTACTTGCCCATACCAGGCAAGCATGGTAACCACAGAGCCACTGCTCCAGCCCCTTAACTACTATTTTTTAATCTTAATATTTAAGTATGTAACTTAAATGATGATTTATGGTGAATAATATTATAAGCCTTGTATGTGTAATATAGTCAAATTTTATTTGATTATGTTAACTTTTCTAAAAAATATTTCTTGCCAGTGTTTTCAAGTAGAGAATAATAGTGACATGACATGAAATAGCTAGATGTAGGAAACCAGGTACTATACACAGATTTTGAAGTAATTGCTCTACTATTAAAAAGTAGTGTTTTTATGATCACTGTAGACATTTGTTTTGTATGTATGCATATTTGCATATATAGTTACACATTTTTCTCTCATACTAAAATCTGTGCCCCCAGTGAGTCAAGATGAATTATTAATGCTTTCTTCAACTCTCTTTCATTTACAATGTTTTACTTAATATAAAAGAAATATAAGAATATTATGACATGAGATTTATAAGCCAGAAATATTTTCTGTTTCTTAGGTACATTTGAACTTAATAAACTTTCAGAAGAAATTACTCTTCGATAGTTCAAAATTGGGGACTCCACAGAAGCAACAGTAAGATTGCTTCATTTTCGGGAGCATATATGTTGCCGTTCAATAAGACTTTCAGTTCAGGCACCATCTGTCTCACAGCTGAAAACCACTGAGTTTCAGCTATATTTCTCCATCTTAATTACTGGCTTTTGCTCAACAAGTAAGAAGTGTTACCTGTACCTTTCAGCAAATTATTCAGTAAACGAATATAAACTATCATTTAAACTACAAGATTCAGTGACTCTTCAGCTTACTAAAAAACACCATTGTAATCTAAATTATTAACAGTATGTTTGACTGATGATTTATAAATTTGAATTTTTTAAAGAGCTAGTTTTATACTGAAATATTCTAGCGCCTTATGATCTAAAATACATGATGTATTACAGAGGAAAGACACATTGTTGTTTTATTCTACCTGGTCAGGGTTGGCATAGAGTTGATCAAAGATATTCACAACTAATCAGTCACTTTTGTTGGACTGCTGAGTCACTTTTGTTGGACTGCCTGTTTGTGAAACATTAAAGGAATGAGCTCAGGCTGCATATTGTCACATATGGTTTGCATTATGAGAATAGTACATAGAAAAAAAAAGGCAAAGCATTGGAAACCAGAGAACTCCAGGTTGTTTTCTCTTTAAAAGAAAGCTTAGATTTGCCCCTATCAAGGCAAGACTTCTTTGTAATGGGGCATATACTGCATTTTTATCATTCTATAATGGCTATCTGCTGATAATTGTGTTAGATGAGTTAAATGAATAGTTTTCTAGCACGTAAAATGTGCTTACACTTTGGTAATGTCCCAATACTTTAAAAAATTTTATTTTATTTTATTTTGGTCTCCTAACAGTTATTATTCTCAATATGAATATTATAATTAAATATACAATGTTTTTAAAGTGTGCCTTGCGTCACACTTTGTAAAGAATGTCACTAGAGAATTTACTCCTGTCGGGAGCGGAATCCGCCATGCCAAGATGGCGCCTGAGGCTAGGGCC
>PVKS010026007.1:0-29186 GCA_004027875.1 Aplodontia rufa | reverse complement strand
ATCTGCCACTTCGAAGTACCATAACTGAGTGGCTTAAACAGCCGAGTTCTAAAGTCTGGAAACCCAGGATAGAGAGTGAGCAAGCTCTGATCCAGTTCTAGTCTGAATCTAAAGGCCTGATAATCAGGAAAGTACTAATGTAAGTTCCAGCCCAGGTCCAAAGGTGGGAGACCAATGTTCCAGCTTGAAGGCAGTCAGACAGACAGAATTCTTTTATTACACAAATTTTTATTTTTTCTGGACCTTCAACAGATTGGATGGTTCCTCCTACATGGAGGAAGACAATCTGCTTTATTCCGTTCAAATCTACTCTCATCCAGAAATAGCTTTGTGGATCCCACAAGTAATAGTTAAGGAGATGTCCGGGCACTCTAGCCCAGTCAAATTGATACTCAAAATCCATCATCACAGTCAAAATCTGTTGGCTGGATTGGGTTGCCCTAAAGATGGGGTGACTTAAATAACTGAAAATTATTTTCTCATAGCTCCAGAACCTGAAAGTCCAATATCAAGGTGCCAGCATGGTTGGGTTCTGGTGAGGGCTTTCTTCCTGGTTTGCAGATGGCTGCTCCTTCTCTCTCTGTCCCCTTGTGGTAGACAGATGGAAAGACAGAGTCAGAACAGAGACAGTGGACATGCTGTGGTGCTCCTCCTCTTCCTCTTCTTCTTTTCTTTTTAAGAGAGAGAGAATCAATTAGATTTATTTTTCCATCTGTGTTTTTCCCAACACTTAATTTTGTACATGGTGCTAGGGTTGGAACCCGGGTTCTTGCACATGCCAGGCAAGTGCTCCAACCACTGAGCCACCTCTCCAGCCCCTCTTCCTCTTCTAATCAGGGCACTAACCCTATCATGCGGCCTCCACCCTCATGGCCTTGTCTAAACTTAGCTCTTTCCCAACACCTAATACCATCACACTGGGGGTTAAGACTTCAGTACTTGAATTTGGGGTACAAATTCAGCCCACAGAACTATGTGAATAGGAAAGCTATCTTCTATCTCTCCTCCAAGCATGGAGGTCTTCAGCAGCTGGGATGAGCAAAGGCACTCCTAATGTCCAACTCCTATTTACTTCCAGAACTTGTCCCCTGTGTCTAATACCCTCCCCAATTGTCCTCTGCTCCATCAGGTGACCTGTGGTTCATTCCACCCATGTGAGAAATGAGCCCAATGATCACAAAAGTCATGGATTTTGTGTAGCCAGGGAGCCTAAGAGGTGAATCTTGGGGCTGTGGGACCAGGAATGGTTCAGCAGAAAGAAGGTGGGCGTGAAGTTCAGCTGCTCACGTTGTGGTTCGGCCACTTCCTTGCGCTGAGGCCTCGGCCACTTTGAGCCTCTATTCTCATTTGTGAAAAGGGAAATACGCACAACATCTGCCCCACGGGGGACGTTGTGAGGGTGCAGCGAGACAGAGTTTCAGGTGCTGTGGAGTCTTCCTGAATTCCTCCCTCTGCGTGTGCAGACAAGCCCAAGGGAAACCGGGTGACCAGCTGGAACGGATTGAGAATTTCTTTGAAATTGCTTTAGTTAACTTTTCCATTGCTGTGACTCCAGGACCTGAAAAGAAAAATTGAAGGAGGAAAAGTTTAGGGGCTCACGGTTTCAGGTCCATAGATGCCGGCTCCATTCCTTGGGGCTGGAGGTGAGGCTGAACATGGTGGTGGAAGAGAGTGGGAGAGGGAAGGGGGCCAAGGCGTGGCTCCAGGAAGCAGAGAGAAATTCCACGCCACGTACAAAATCTATACCCCAAGGACTCGCCCCCATGGCCCCCTCCTCCAGCCACAGCCTACAGTTACCAGTCAGCCCCTGTCAGGGGCTGAACTCACCGACCGAGTGAATGAAGGGGCTCATAACCCAAGCATCTCACCTCAGCCTTCCCGGATTCTCTCACGCAAGCTTGTGGGGACACTTTCCATCCAAACCTCAACAGGCAGCAATTTCAGCTTAGGGTAAAAGAGCTTCTTTCTTAGCCAGAAGGAAGAATATTTTGGCTGAAGCGAACATTTTTCTCTCACTCTTTCAGTGCACACAGAGACCACCCCCTAATGGGGGTGCATCACTAAAAATCTAAAAATCTCTTACCTGACTTCCCATATCCATAGCAGAGATCCCCATCACCTATACCCTCTAGCCTCAACCCCGTCCTTGACATCAGGGAGAATCCAAGGAGACCAAGGGCAGAGGGGAAGCATCAGCATCACCGGTGATATATCATCCCACGACTTCTACTTCCTACCCAGCAGATTCGAGGTTTCTCACCTAGTTCTCCCAGCAAACTTATAAAACTGGCACTTGTCCAGTGCAGTGGTCCATACATGTAATCCCACCAACTTGGGAGGCTGAGGCAGGAGGATGGCAAGTTCAAGGCCAGCCTCAGCGACTTAGTGAGATGCTATCTCAAAATAAAAAACTTAGTAAGGGCTGGGGATGTAGCTCAGTGGTAGAGCATCCTTGAGTTAAATCACTAGCAACTCAAAGAAAAAAAAAAGATTGGTACTGTTATCATCCCCATTCTATTAATAAAGAAACGGAGGTTCAGGATCCTTACGTAAAGTGTCAACGTCCCCTAAGCCATAGGGGAATGGACTTGGGTCCTGCAGATTCTCTCTCCCAGGAATTTGGAATTGGACTTGAGAGACGGTCTCTGTTGGGCAGAGCAGATGAAAAACTGGAAGCTGTGTGGTGGTGGTTAATGGAGCACTCACAAAGACAAGGAAGCCAATCTGCTTAGAGGAGAGAAGGAAGCAGACACCGCGGGAAAGCCAGCGCTAAACGAGGCTTTAGAGAACTCGAATTCGAGAAAAGGACTGATTCTCTGGATTCTCCAGTTATACTTCTTGCCTCCAGGAGTTAAGATTCTGGGAAGTACAGGATGGAACTGAGACTCCATTGGTTTAGATGCAAGGAAGTGAATGGGTGCTCACAATACTGCAGCCTCAGCCAATGCTGAAGCCACTGCTCTGAGTTGTCAGGAATCCGTCTCTGTTCCCTGGATCTACTTTCCCCTCAGTTGCTTCTAGCCTCAGGCAGGATCTCCCTTCAAAATAGAAAGGTGGCACCCCGAGGTGCAGGGCATAGATTCTTACTTTCATACCCAGCACAAGGGTCTCTTTCCCCAAAGTGCCAAGAGAGACCCGATCATGGAGCCATTCATTCTCTGGCTTGGTCATATGCCCAACTCTAGGCTCTTACTGTGTTCCAGGAGGTGGAATGCCTCATTGGCCAGATGTGAGTACAGAGGTTGGGGCCAGTTCCACCCAAATCACATACATGGAGAATGGGGAAAGGTGGTTCCCAGAGGGCAGCCGCGGTGCGATCATCAGAGAAGGGAGGATGCGCGTGAGCATGTGCACAGCAGGGATTTACCACACCTTGCTCTGTACTCACTAGACACTTCCTTCCTTTCCTTCAGGTGGCTAAAGACGCTTTGGAGAAGAATTCTGTTACTGGTAACTTAAAGAATCCTTGGCTGAGATGCTTCCAGATCTCTTGGCCTACCTTTTGATGCCATTCTCCACACAGCCACCAGCCCCAATGCCCTGTTATTATGGCAGGCAAAGTCTCACGCTGAAGTGTAATCCTATCGGCAAGAAAACTTAACTGTGATCACAGTGAAAGAGTCCTCTGCTCTTCCCTTTTCTGCTAGCCTAATGCTGGCAAGCCAGCACCATGGAGCCATGAGGAAGACATCAATACCTCAAGGGAGAAACAGCCTGGCTTCCTGAACCCCCACTAAAGTCAAGAACACACACGGCGGAGCCAGGCCTGGTGCTGGATGCCTGTAATCCCAGCAGTTTGGGAGGCTGAGGCAGGAGGATTGCAAGTTCAAAGGCAGCCTCAGAAATTTAGCGAGGCACTAAGCCACTTAGTGAGATGCTGTCTCAAAATAAAAACCAAGAAGGGCTGGGGATGTGACTCAGCAGTAAAGCGTCCCTGGGTTCAATCCCATATATATTCATATATTCACATATATATACACACACATATACACTTTAGAAAGAATCTTTGGTTGGCAAAATGTAGGTTGCATTGGAAGAAGGCCAGGCTAGAAGCAGGGCATTGGGTGAGACACATTCAAAATGTATCTGTGGGAAGAGCCACGTTGGTAGATACTGCAGAATCTGGGGCCCCACCCCGACCTGATCTAGTGCAGACTTTAAGGTATGTATGAATCACCCAGGGATCTTGCTAAAATGCAAATTCGGATTCAGTCGGTCTGGGGAGGGCCTGCGATTCTGCCTACATCACAAGTTCTCAGGAGGTGCCAAGGCTGCCTGTCCAAGCATCTAGGTCAGACAGGAACACGGTTCCACCCAGGTGAGTGGCCACGAGATGGAGATTCCATAGCTGTTACGGAGGAGGAATTGACAAGACTAGCTGAATGTTCTCATGTGTGGAGAAATCAAGGACATCTTCTCCACTCATGGTTTGCTAACCAGTTGGGCAGTTTGGGGAATTTTTCCATTTTCTTTTTTTTTTCCAGGGCTGAGGACTGAACTCGAGGCCTTTGCGTGTGCTAGGCAAGCTAAATACCCAACCCCTTCTGTTTTCTTTTTCTTTCTTTCTTTCTTTCTTTCTTTCTTTCTTTCTTTCTTTCTTGAGAGAGGGACAGTGAGAGAGAGATAGAATCAATTTTTTTTAAATTTAGTTTTTCACGTGGGCTTCGTTGCTCCGACACTTGTTGTGTGCATGGTGCTGGGGTTTGAACTTGTGTACCTGCGAATGCTGGGCAAGCACTGTAACCACTGAACCACCACTCCAGCCCGGATTTTTCCACTTTCTAACCTGTATTTCTAAGGCATCTACTTGTGCATTAAAAAAGACGATACGGAAGAAATCAATACCCCCTAAGGAACTTAGGAAAGCGAGGAAGGATTTGAAACTCTGACAAGCATTTTAACTTTGGATGAACAAGACATTCAGCTTTGATGTAATTGCTCAGGTCTGATCTGGGCTGAGCTGTTAGGAGGCTGACATCGTCATCAACTGTTGAGCTGATAGAATCCAAGTTTATGGGCTCTGTCCCCTTCCCCACTCTGGGGGAAGTCTGCTCTTTTCCCTATGCTTTACTTTCTATAAAATAAAATCCGCCTATTACGAAAAAAATAGAATCCAATTTTGCTTCCAAGACTTAATAAATTGTGTTTTTTTTCCACTTGTTAATTTAAGAACTGATTGTTTTATAATATTGAGCAGGTGCCACGTACTGATTTTTCCTTAAAAATACTTTCCAGGGAGCTGATTATGAAAACAAGGAGAATAATTTTGCTTCTTTCAATACCGAACCCAATTAATTTCAGTGACTCATAAATGCTGGGGTGAAAAGTTAGAATATTAAACCACCGTTTGTTTCAGAAAGAAATAATTTTCTTTCTTCTTTGTGGACTTATTGTTTTGAACAAAAATGTCTCTCTGAAGCTGGTTAGAGAAAGCCGCAAAGCTAATGAAAGGTTCATCCCCAAGTTTAATTTAATTTTTAAGTATTGGGGATTGAACCCAGGGGAACTTAACCACTGAATAACATCCCCAGTCCTTTTAATTTATATTTAAAATTTTGAGTTAGGGTCTTGCTCAGTGGCTTTAAAGTCTTGCTAAATTGTGGAGGCTGGTCTCAAACTTGCTATCCTCTTGCCTCAGTTTCCCACGCTGCTAGGATTAAAGGCTTGCATCACCTTACCCAGCCCCAAATTTTATTGAAAGAATGGTCACCTTACAGGTGGCAGGCTCCTGTCTGAGGAAGAGCCCGTCCCCCTGTAAGGGGAGGCAGTGACTCATCGAGGGCCTCTTCCATGCACCAATGACTGTTCCATTTCCCACAATCCTCTGAGGTAGGTACTTTTTTTGGGGGACGGGGTGGTTAAGAACAGAAATTTATTTTGTCCTAATTCCAGACATTATATATGTGGTGCTCACTGGATCTTTCTTTCTTTCTTTTTCTCTCTTTCTTTCTCTTTTTTTGGGGGGTGGTGGTGCTGCTAGAAATGGCTTTCAATGTCCATCTTTTTTTAAATTTATTTTTTATTAGTGCATTATAGTTTTACATAATGTTGGGATTAGTTGTCACATATCCCTAAATGCACACAATTCAGCAATACAATTTGTTCAATATCCACCCACCCCACCATCCATCTATGAGGTAGGTACTTTTAATGTCCATTTATACAGATGGGAAAGCCGGAACTCAGTGAGGCTCAGTGGCTTGATAAGTTGCTCCAACGTGAGTGACAGAGATGGCACCCCGGTCCAGGTCTACTGCTCATATAGCCACCTTTATGGAGCTACCACTGAAACCCTGCAACGAGAAGCAGGAGATTATAATGTGTGCCTCCAAGGTGTGCATATGAGGAAGACAAGGTCCGTGTGGTTTCTGAACGTAACACACTGCCCCTTACTGAAAATGATAAGCTGTTGCTCTTGATCCCAGTGCTAGGGATGGAGCCCAGGGCCTCAGGCGTGCTAGGCAAGCACGCTACCACTGAGCTGCATCCTCAGCCCTACACCTTTGCTTTGAATAGAGAGAAAATTAAGTAGACCTGACTTCCTGCCTTCAGATCGTCTGCAAATGGAATGCAGATTTGGAGCATAGCTACAGACAATTTGAAGAGTAAACTCTGATTGTGCACCTCCTTGTTCTGAGACCTTGAGTAAGGTTACCCCAACCCCTACCTGGGAAGGGCCAGAATTGAGAATTGACTTGGCTGATGGGCAGATGATTTTTTTTTCATAAAGAGAAAGGGGACAGAGAGAGAGAGAGAGGGAGAGAGAGGGAGAGAATCAATATTATTTAGTTTTCCACGTGGCTTTTGTTGCTCCGATACTTTGTTGTGTATGTGGGGCTGGGGTTTGAACCTGCGTCCTCACACATACCAGGCAAGCGAAGTAACCACTGAGCCACCGCTCCAGCCCCCAGATGAAACACCCTGAACCTCCCATCATCCTCCTAGAGCTCATCCGTGCCGGACATGCTTCCAGCAAGGTTGCCATTCAAAATCCTTTCAGACCCCCAGCGGCTTCGCAGCCTCCTCCGCCTGTCCTGTTAGTCATTACGGGGTGATCGCTAGTGGAAGAGCCTCAGTTGTGCTCCCCGGCATTCTTGTCCTGCTAAGGAAGGTCCCTGCCGTGTTCCTTCCCCTAAAGGGGTCCTTTCTCACCTCTGGATGAAACAGAAGGAGAAAGAAACAGTTTACATAGTGGTGTGATCTCACCAATGCCTCAAACTCATTTTTTTTTCTCCAATTACCACATTTCTTGACAGCTAGTTTAGAAGTTGTTACCATTTTTTTTTCCTAGCCAAAGAGCTTTCAGTTATAGATCCAAGTTTATCAGAGCATGACTTTAAGGAACATATTTAAGGGATGGGGGTGTAGCTCAGAGGTAGAGCGCTTGCCTAGCATGTAGGAGGCCCTGGGTTCCATACTCAGCACTGCCAAAAAAAAAAAAAAAATAACAAGGCCACATTTATTCATTTTAAACAAAACTTCAGGTTGCAAAACAAGAGATACACGAGTGCTTTGTCATCCAGGATACAGATTGGGAAGATGGGGATTGTTTCCCTCTGTGAAAACTACTAAAAGATGCTTATATGGGAAATTGTCCTGAATTAATCCCCAGGTGAAACCCAGTTTATTTTAGGCTTGGGGACTGGCAACAGGTCTGTGGACAGAGATGATTGGAGAGAAAAATCCAAGAAAGCAGTGGGGCCCTGAGCACTAACGGGCACTTAACAAGCCCTCAAACCTTGGAGAAGGCTGGCTCACCCCTTGTTTTTATGTGGCCATAGGTGGGAAAGAAAAAGCGATTCACATAAGATAGAGAAACGCACCCTTCTGCTGTCAACAGAACATGGATTTAAGAACCAGAAAGAGCTGGAATCCTTGATCGGATCCTAACTAGCTAGATGACCGTAAGCACGACCTCACACTTCACTGAGCTTCGAAATCCTCAGGTAGAACCATAATGAATGCTGGCAGGCTTGTGGGGAGAAAGGAGCACTTTTGTAATTTGTTGGTGGGACTGCGGACTAGTACAACCACTTTGGAAAGCAGTATGGAGTGGAGTGCTAGAAATGAAATCAAACACACCGTCGGATGCAGGTGAGCAAGGCAGAGATTTTACTTATGCCGAAGGGCGGAAAGAAAAATGTTTGCAAAAACAGGAAAATCAGGGGTTTTATCCCCAACCTGATGCGATGGAGCCCTTAGCTCTGATTGGAGGAGCTCAGGGGAACAATCTACGTGGTTGGCTAAGGTAGGGAAAAGGCAGCTACAGAGAGGAAGTAGGCAGGGACTGGGAGAGGGGTTGTCACCTGAAAGAGGTGGGCATGCAGACAGGTGTCAGTAGAGGTCATCAGAAAGACATGGGCGGGTATTGGAAGGGGTCCCCAGAAAGACGTGGGCTACACAGGGGAGGGGAAGGGGGATCTACAAATGAACGTAGCCTCTACTGCATTGCAGTTTTAAACTTTGACAGAAAAGAAAAACATAAATCGTACAGGAACCACCCTGGGACCCCATGGTTCCCATTCCCAGGAATGTCCCCAAAAGATCTAAAATAGGCCTACTACAGCAACACAGCCACATCAATGTTCATCGCAGCACAATTCACAGTAGCTGAATTGCGGAATCAACACAGATGCCCATCGTTAGAGGAATGGACTAAGAAATTGTGATATATATGTGCGTGTGTGTTTACATATACATCACAATTTTATATATATGTATCACAATGGAGTTCCACTCAGTTATTAGCAAGAATGAAATCATGACATTTGTTGGCAAATGGTCAGAAATGGAGAAAATCGTGTTAGCTTAGCCCAACTCAGAAACTCAAAGGTTGAATGTTCTCTGTCATTTGTGGAAGCTGGAGTAAAATAAAGGAAAGTGGGTCAGAAGGATAAGACTACGTAAAGAACCATCCAAATACAAATTAAGAGATGAACTAAAGGAATCTAGAAGAGGAAAAAGAGGGGAGAGGGGAGGAGGACAGGAGGGAAAGGAGGAGAATAACGGGGGAGTATATTTTGCATCTCTAAGATACCAAATAATTCCTGTGCAATCGATAGAAACAGAAACCATTAAAAAAAAAATAGACCAGCCAAAGAATGGGAGGAGGTGGAGGGGGAAGTGCTTGGGAGGGATCTTGGCCAAATTATATTGTTATATAGTGTGCGAATGTAATGGCAAATCCCATCATTATGTACAACTTTAATGCAACAATAAAAAATGTGGAAAAAAGTCCTTGTGTGTCTGGTGAGATTGTGAAGGGGAGGGGTGGGACAAGAGGATGTGGAGCTCAGTCCCCAACAGTCGGCTGGCTATTTCCTGGCATCTCCCCCGCCCCCATCTCTTTCCTGCTGCTCTGGCCTCTCCCATCCTATGCTGTCATGGTGTTCTGGTTATACCCCGGCTCCCTTCTGGCTCTGTATTCTAGGAAGGTGGGCAAAGGGGTCATGGATGTAACACCGCTTGGGGGTGTCAGACATCTTAAGAAACTTTATCCTCTGTAGCAAGGAACGCAGTATCACATTTGGATGCTCTGGCCTCTGGCATTGACCAGACCTGGACTTAAAGCCCAGCTCTGTTTTGTCATTCTCGTTTGACTTTGGTGAGGCCACCCTACATCCTGAGCTTCAGCATTTTCAGCTGTTAAAAAAAGGGATTATAGGGGCTGGAAGGGTGGCTCGGTGGTTGGAGCACTTGCCCGGCATGCACGAGGACCCAGGCTGAACCCCAGCACCATGTTCACAACTAAGTGTCAGAGAAGCAAGGCCAGATGAAAAAAAATGAAATAAAATTGATTCTCTCTCCTCTCTGTCTCACTCACTCTGTCCCTCTCCCTTTAAAAAAAAAGGATTAAACAAAAACCAGATTGAAAAAAATAAATAAAACTCTCTGTTTCTCTCTTAAAAAAAGGATTATAATAGGAGCTATTTCAAATAGTCATTGAAAGATGAAAAGAGGCCAGGTACGGTGGCAAACTCCTACAATCCCAGTGGCTCAGGAGGCTGAGGCAGGAGGATATCAAGTTCAAAGCCAGCC
Organism: Aplodontia rufa; assembly: GCA_004027875.1. Classification (NCBI taxonomy): domain Eukaryota; kingdom Metazoa; phylum Chordata; class Mammalia; order Rodentia; family Aplodontiidae; genus Aplodontia; species Aplodontia rufa. The sequence continues at coordinate 19,148 of PVKS010026007.1, read as the reverse complement.
TTAAAGCCAGTGAGGCCTTAAGCAACTTAGCGAGGCCCTGTCTCAAAATAAGAAATAAAAAAGGCTGGGGATGTGGCTCAAAGGTTGAGCACTCCTGGGTTTGATCCCCAGTGCCAATTAAAAAAAAGCAAACATGGAATACGATAATGCATTTGAAGTTTTCAGTATAGACCAGGCATTCACCAGGTGCATAATTAATGTTTGCTGCTGTTGATACTATTTATTCCCACTTCATATTTTAATTTTAAATTATTTTATTGTTATTTATCACCATTTGGTTCTAACTTCTTTAGCTTTTTCTCACTCTGTTTTTTATTAGTTCATTATACTTATACATAACTGTGGGGTTCATTTTGATGTACTCATAAACTCATATAACATCGTTTGCTCCATTTCAATCTCCAGTACTATCCATTTCTCTGCTACTTCCCACTAATCACCCTCCTCTAGGCTACTGTCTTCCGACTATAAACGTATTAGTTTATTAAGTTTTTTCATCTGGCTTTATTTTTCCTCCCTTAGCTGTGTACGTGGTGCTGGGGTTTGAACCTGGGTCCTCGTGCATGCCAGGCAAGTGCTCCACCACCGAGCCACCGCTCAGCCCTCTGTGAATTTTTCAGTCGGTGCATTGCAGCTATACATAAAGATGGAATTAATTGGTATATTCACAGGTGCACATAACATGGCTTGGTCAGTTTCATCCTGCAGCTCCTCCTGTTCCCATCCCTCCTCCTCCCCGCTCCATCCCCTTCCTCTATTCCACTGTTCTCCATCCTGGTTTAATGAGGTCCTCCTTAAAAAAAAAAAAAATCCTTCCTTCTCTCTAGCTTCTGCAGGAGAGAACCCTGGACGCCTGATTCCCGAGTCTGGCTCATTTCACTCTGCCTGGTGCCCTCCACTTCCATCCATTTTCTGGCTCCATTCTAATTCATGGGTGAGTAAAACTCCATTGTGCATCTAGACCATGTTTACTTTTTCTTAGAGAGAGAGGGACAGTGAGAGAGAGAGAATCACTTTGATTTAGTTTTCACGTGGCTTTCGTTGCTCTGACACTTCCTTGCATACGTGGTGCTGGGGTTTGAACCCATGTTGTCATGCATGCCAGGCAGTCACTGCTCGGTGAATCTCCAGTGCTAGGAATCACTACCCCTGCTGGAGGGATGAGCACGCCATGCACAGTTCCTGCTCTTAAGGAATTCCTAGTTATTAAAGAAGCAGCCACTCGCTCGTCAGATTCAGTTCAAACTGACCGTGCTGACGAGAGATACACATGAGTTCTAATTTGTGCAGTCCCACTTCCTGGACTTGCTTTCAATTCTCTGACCAAATACACTTCCCTTAACAGCAGATCATCGTGTCACAATATCGCCATTCAAATGTGTTTCCTTTAGGTCTGTACTAATCAGGAGTGTTTTGGTGGCAAGTGACAGAAATCCAACTCAAGCCAAGGCAAGGGAAAAGAGGGACTTACTGGCTCAGCAAGGAAAATGTGAACAGTCAAATTCTGGAAAGGCAGGGGACTGTGGAAGAAACGGCCTCAGGAGCTCAGCGCCAGGATTCTCTGTCACTAGAGTGACATCATGCTTGCAGCAGGCCCGATGTCTCTCTGTACGGTGGCACTGGAGGCTCTACAAATGTACCGCTTGAAATTCCTTGTGATGGCTGTGGGGACACGCCTGAGGACACTCCAGGGGGCCCCGGCCAGCTGACGTTCACTGCCTGCACTTGCTCCAAGACTGTTTCCAGGAGCTACTTCCAGCTTACGACAAGTTTGCCAAAGATGCGAAGGCAGACCCAGCCCCCCTGGATGACTGATTTGGGCGTGAGGATGCTCCAATGGCCTTGTCAAATCTGCCCGGACCACAGGGTCACCCGGGATGCCATCTTCTGTGCTCTGTCTAAACCTGACTTGCACCGCAGGCTTATGATCCTCTTCCCCCCGCTTTGGCATCCTTCTGCTTTCTCTCATGGTGATTCTTCTAATAGGATCTTTGCACACTTAATCCTGCCTTAGTGTCTGCTTCCAGAGAACCAGACTACCTTAGAGAGAGCTTTGCTGGACCAAAAGATCTGAATGCACCCCTATGGATCCAAAATAACCTTCTGCCGAGGCCACACTTCCTACAGACCGCTTCCAGCCCATAACTGGGGGACCATTGCTGGCCCAGTCTGCTAACAGGCTCCTCTGACTTGGTGATGCCCCATACAGCCGGCCGTGAGGTGTGCCGCAGTCGGGAGGCTCTCCCTGCCCTACTCCGGCTCCCTCCTTCAGCCTTCCCTGGTGTACCAGAGTCTCTTCCACGTCTAATCCCACCTTGGCACCTGCTCTTCGGAAGACCGGAACTGACACAGGTGGTAAAGAGGGCTGTGGATATATCTTATATTTTTTACGTTAGCTCCTACCACCATAAAATAATTATTATTCTAGGGGATGAAAAACAAATAAGCAAAAACAGAAACCAAAAAACAACAACAACAAAAACCCTTGCAGGGCAAGACTGATTGGATTGGCCTGCGTCGGGTGAACCAACTAACTTAATCAAGGGCATGAGTCATGGCACGATATGGCAGGCTGTAATTGAATTGAAAATTGGGTATTAAATATTTCCAAAGAGCCTGAAGTTTTTTTTGTTTTGTTTTGTTTTGTTTTGGGAGGTTGAACCCAGCGCTTCACACACACCAAGCATGAGCTCTGTCCCTGAGCTACATCCTCAGCCCCATGAGAGGTTGTTGAATGTTCTTCTTACACATAAAAATCATACATGCATGAGGTGATGGAGATGGTAACTACCTTGATTTGACCAATATACAACATATACGTGTATTAAAACACCAAATTGTTCCCCACAAATATGTATAACTAAAAAGTGTCATCGGGTGTGGTGGTGCACACCTGTAATCCCAGTGACTCGGGAGGCTGAGGCAGGAGGATTGCAAGTTCAAAGCCAGCCTCAGCAACTTAGTGAGGCCCTAAGCAACTTAGCAAGAAGCTGTCTCAAAATTAAAAAATAAAAAAGGGCTGGGGATGTGGCTTAGTGGTTAAGTGCCCCTGGGTTCAATCCCTGGTACCAGGGAAAAAATGTTAAAATTTAAAGACAAAATACCACAAATGCAGGAGGGCCTTCTCTGTGTGCTGCCCAAAAATGGTGGAGGGGCGAGGCCTGGTGTTAAATGGTTGTGGCCAACTCCTGGGCCACCCGGTGACTATCATGGCGAAACAGGTACTTCCAGGCTAGAATATGGTGGTCATGTTTTGCAAGGAGATCTTTCCAGATCATTTCCATAGAAACAAGTCAAAATACCCAGCCCCTACCACTTGCAGGCCACCAAGAAGAACCAAGTAAGGCCAGACTGCCCTGGACCACCCCAAGGTATCTGAAGAGATCCCACCACTCTAGGACAAAGAGCAGGAGGTGGCACATACTTGTAATAACAGCTCCTCAGGAGGCTGAGGCAGGAGGACTGCAAGTTCAAAGCCAGCCTCAACAACTTAGGGAGGCTCTGTCTTAGCAAGACCTTGTCTCAAAATGAAAAAATAAAAAGTTCTGGGGATGTGGCTCAATGGATAAGCACCTCTGGGTGGTTCAATCCTTACTACCAAAAAACTCCCCTCAAAAAAACCAGAAGTTGGTTCCCAGCCCAGTCCTCAAGGTCACGTGCCTGAAACCTACAAGAAAATGGACTCACAAGGCTATGGAAATGGGCTATGGAATGTGGAAACGAAAACAAAGGAACAGAGACAGCGATTCCTGGTCAGAGTGCAGTAAAGACTGTTTATTCCAAAAAAACTAAAGATTAAAAATAATAACAATCATCATCACCACCATCGTTCAGAAGGGGCCAGAGACAGGGATGAGGGTCAGGGAACAGAGCCAGGAGTTCAGTTAGGATGCGGTAGCAGTGGGGAGGGACTTAAGCAGGGCCCTGGGTTTCAGCCGCCATTTATAGTTTGCTTTTTTTTTAAACACACACACTTATTCATTTTTTTTTTTTAGAGAGAGAGAGAGAGAAATGAGAGTCAATTTTACTTTTTCATCTGGTTTTTGTTTTTTCTCCATTCAGTTGTGTGTGTGGTGCTGGGGATGGAACCTGGGTCCTCGTGCCTGCCAGGCAGGTGCTCTACCCGGGGCCACCGCTCCAGCCCTTTAGTTTGCTTTTAAGGTCTGGCAGGAATGGGGCGAGAGGGTGGAACGGCCTTGTCGACAGGTCTAGGGCTGCATCAGCCAGGGCACGGTATAAAATGCACACTCTGAACTCTTAATGCAAACCAAATTGAGCCACAATTATAGATTCGTATATTTAGAACCTTAACGGAATTTTCCAGGAGAAGTCGGGGCCGGCGAGGCCCGTGCAGGTCAACAACAATCCGTACATTCTTGGGTATCAGAGGCTCTGGGAAATGAGCAGAATGTCTGCACAGCAGGATTGGAGGTGTTTACTTCTTCTGCCTTTTCTGAGATACAGGAGGTGGTTTGGGGACTGCCTGACGGGAAGTGGAGATGCAGAGTTACAGTCGAGCTGGGGAAGCAAGAGGTCTGGGACACTGTACCCTGCACAGCCACCAATCTGTCACATCAACTTCTTTATTTTTTATTGTTTTTAAGAAATTTATTTGTTGAACAATCAAACATGCTTCCAATGAAACAACATATTTATATTCTGAAAATTGGATTTACCCCCTAGAGCCCCCTAATTACCCACCCTTATCCCTCCCCCCCTTCCCCTCCCTCCCAATGCATCTCTACGAATGCCCTAGTTGTGTGTCACTGCACCTTTTCAGGGTTTAATACATGATGCTAGACCTCCTTTCTCAATGGCCAGGGTCTAGCTGCAGCCTCCACAGATGAGTGGAGACATTCAACCCTTGGTTCTCTGGGTTATGCTGACGTCGCTCAGCATGATTTCTTCCATCGCCATCCATTTACCTTCAAAGGTGCAGCCACCTCTTCTGAGCATACACACGGTGCCCTTCATGTCCTTGCTCTATGCTAGGCACTTCTTGCATATCTCTCCTTTTTGGAGGGTTGGGCACCAGGGATTGAATCCAGGGGCGCTTAACCACTGAGTCACATCCCCAGCCCTTTTTACTTTTTTTTATTTTTTAAATTTTTTTAGAGAGAGGGACAGTGAGAGAGACAGAGACAGAGAAAGGGAGAAACAACTTTATTTAGTTTTTCACATGGCCTTAGTTGCTCTAACACTCAGTTGTGTACGTGGTGCTGGGGTTTGAACCCGGGTCCTCGTGCTTGCCAGGCAAGCGCCGAAACCGCTGAGCCACCGCTCCAGCCCCCACCCCTTTTTACTTTTTATTTAGAGACAGGGTCTCACTAGGTTGTTTAGGGCCTCATCAAATTGCTGAGGCTGGCCTGGAACTTGTGGTCCTCCTGCTTCAGCCTCCCAAACTGCTGGGATTGCAGGCGTGCCCCACCACGCCTGGTCATTCCATGATTATTCTCATTTTGCAGATCACTGACGGTCACAGAAACAAAGCTGATTGCTAAAGTCACACAGGGCAAGGTGGGTCTGGAACTCACACACCTAAGACTGTGAGATGGATCACCCCACTCCTATAGCCCAGTATGCTTTAGACTCTGGAACCTTCTCAGTGACCAGCTTTTGCTACTTGTCTTCCCACACATTCCTTGGTTGCTCAGTTTTCCACTCATGTGGAATGGGCTTTGTGGACTATTATTAAAAATCACATTTATTAATTCTTTCTGCTTGTTTTGGACTAGGTGGCAAAAGAAAATGGCACAAAATATAGACACAAAAAGATGTGCAGGCATCTCCCCCAGGGACCCAGTGTGATAGTCTGTTTTTTTTTTCTTGCTATTAATACAATACTTGAGGCTGGGGGTTTTTTTTTTGTTTTTTTTGTTTTTTTTTAAGAAAGAGGAACAGTGAGAGAGAGAGAGAGGAAAAAAAAGAGAGAATCAACTTGATTTAGTTTTTCACGTGGCCTTCATTGCTCTGACACTTAGTTGTGTACGTGGTGCTGGGGTTCGAACTCGCGTACTCGAGCGTGCCTCAGCAACTTAGCAAGCCCTGTCTCAAAATAAATATAAAAAGGACTGGGGATGTGGGTGAGTGGTTAAATGCCCCTGGATTCAATCCCTGGTATGAAAAACAAACAAAACTGAAAACCCAGCAACCTTGACTCCCTGTGTCCCTTCGACTTCCTGCCTTACAGGTGATCTCTTCCACATCTGTCCCCACCATCCACCAGGAGCCTTCACCGCAAGCTGAACAGTTAGGGCAGCCTGATCTGGGGCTTTCAACCTCCAAAACCGTAAGCTAAATGTACCTGTTCTCTTAAAAAATACCCAGCCTCAGGCTGGAGCGGTCTCGGAAGTCTCAGAGCAACGAAAGCCACATGAAAAACTAAGTAAACAATTGTTTCTCTCTTTCTCTCTCAGTGTCCCTCTCTCTTAAAAAAAAAAATTCCCATCAACTCAACAACTCCACAGTGGAGACCAAGTTCCCAGCACATGAACTGTTGGGGGATGAACTGTATCCAAACCATAGCATCTAATTTTCTTCTTCTGTTGAGGATAAAACCCCTTTCTTCCATGCCCATTACACACTCTCTCCTTCTACACACACTCACGCACACGCACACACTTGTTGGCTTCTTTTTAAAAAATTTAAAATGCTTCTTGGCTTCTTATTGATACGTACAAGCTTTTGACATGTGAAGGAAATCTGTTCCACACCTCTGGTATGGATTGCAAGCATTTTCCTCAGTATGTCTTTTGCCTTTGGAGTTTATGAAAGCTTTCTCCATGCAGGAGGATCATGGTAGTCAAATTTTAAAATTATGACTTCTGCAATCTATTATTCTTAGCTTTTCTTTACTCTGAGGTTAAGAAATAAAATTTCCTACATTTTCTTCTACTACTAATTTGGAATTTTGATCCATCTGGAAAATTTTTTTTATATAATATGTGAGATATGGACCTAACTTGGGGTTTCCCCCCCAAACAACTATCCAGTTATTGCACTAATGTTGATTAAATCATCTTGTTCTCCACTGGTTTGAAAGGACACGCTTATTTTAGGCTAGATTTATGGGTGCATTTAGGTTTATTTCTGAGTTTTCTATTTATCGATCTCTCAATACACAAGAACCACACTGCTTAAAAACTGCAGCTTAGCAGCATTCTAGCGGTGGGAGAGCCAGCCCCTCTCTTCCTACTGTTTCTATTCCAGCTTTTTCCTTTTCCACATGGATTGCAGAGTCACTTTGTCTATTTACCCCTAAAAATCCATTGCCTTTTTTTCCTACTTGAATCGCATTCCATTTCCCAATTAATCTAGGGGAAGTGACATTTCAACAATGTTGCATTTTTCTAAGGACAAGAGCTATCTTTTCCTTTGTTACTCTCGTGTTCTTCTTTGCTCCTTAGAAATGCCAATTTTTTCCAAAACAATGTGCACACGGTTTATTGATGGGTAATGCATCTCTTTTGTTGCTAGTATAATTTCTTCTTTCCTTCATATTTCCCAAGTGGATACTGTTATGGCAACCACTTAAAAGCTCCAATTCCGGCTGTGTTGTCTCAGGCTAACTTGGAAAGCTTTACATCTGATCTGACTTGACTTCCAGCTCCTTCTCCCAGCCTGAAGGAAAGGACCAGACTCCTTGAATCAGATGTCATCCAAGGGTTGTGCCCAAGGGGTGGCCTAATCCATATACTTAAGCAGCTCCGGGATGGGGACCATGGATATTAAAACAGATTTTCTATCTATTATCTATCTATCTATCTATCTATCTATCGTCTATCTATCTATCATCTATCTCTATCTATCTATATTTGTACCAGGATTGAACCCAGGGGTGCTTAACCACTGAGCTAAATCCCTACCCCTTTTTATTTTTTATTTTAAGACAGGGTCTCAGTAAGTTGCTGAGGCTGGCCTTGAATTTGTGATCCTCCTGCCTCAGCCTCCAGCGTTACTGGGATTACAGGCGTGCGCCGCCGTGACTAGCTTGTTATGCATATCATAAACAGCTACAAATCTGTATGAATCTAACGCTTTCTAATCCACCATGAGGTGACCACAGCAGGGCGAAAGATGGCCAATGAAAGCTTATGTTGCATCCATCTCTGACCCTTTGGATAGACTTATCTTTGGTGTCCTGACAATTGCTCATTTTGAGGAAGTTAGGGCAGTATGCAGTATTATTCCTTCTAAAGACATGAAACTATTTTTTTCTTTAAATCATGAGAAGCCACAAAGTGTCTAGAATCCTCCCAGGAAAATGGAATCTTGGGCACCCAAGAAAACCTCTCCAACAGTCCTGCAGCTAGTACTAGGGCTGATCAATGTTTGCCAGCATTCTCAACCATCCCTTGAAAACTCCGGAGCGATTTGCTAGTTGGCAAGGGTAGCAGATGGCGCCAGGGCCCTGCAACTCTCTAGTTCAGCGCTTACCCTGGTGCAGAGATGTGCCTGGCTCTCGGACAGGGCAGCTGTAAGATGCCAGGAGTGCTACTTAACCATACCAAGTGGGATTTGGTGCATTTCTCATCCTTCAAGTGGACCATCTCCAAAGCATGATCTACAGTAACTACCAGGGTCCCTCGGTGGGACTGGACCCCGGTGGCCCACAGCAGCCACCTGCTCACTGTTGCACCTTTCCTGGCTCCCTTACCTTTGTCATCTCATTTGCTTCCTAGGGTGGCCGGTTAAGCAACCCCTCTGCACTCCAAAGCGCGTCTGAGGCTTCTAGTCTGATCCCAGACACAGCACCGTGCACTCAGGAAGGGGGAACAGCATCTGTAGAGGCACAGAGGTGTGGCACAAGGACTATGCTTTGTTTAAGGAACAGGCAGGCTGGGAGATGAATCAGAAGGCTAGGATGGAGATGCATGGATTCCTTGTCGAACAGTGGCTTTGCCCCTTATGGAGGAGGGATGGTGGGATCAGAATGGATTTTTTTTTTAATGTCCCTCTGGAGGTCTGGTGGGCAGGGGAGCCATCTGGGGAGGCAGGAGAAAGCACACTTGCTCCTCTTCATCCCTGTGCTTTTGCGCAGGCTTGGTCTTTAAGTTCCAGCTCTGTAGAGCTCTGGAGCTGGGGCTCCCACCGCAGGGAGCCACCTGCCTCATCACCTGCCAGGCTCTGCTGTTGCTGGGGCTGCGGTTGCTGGGGGTGGGCGGAGCGCGGCTGCACACTGTTACCAGGCCTGGGGCTGCAGTCTATCCCCAGGCTGTGCGGTCGGAATTTTCCTTTCACCCGCTTATCACTGGCTTGTCTGCACGCTGGGTGCGGGGCTCATCTGAGATTTCCTGTTCTAGCGGTCATTGATATTCCTCTCCTGTCAGCTCTGTCGATGGGGGACCCAGAAGGCATTGGCAGGGGAGGCTGGGCACCGTCCTGTCTGCCCAGATACAGAAAGGTGGTACTTTTTTTTTTTTTGAGCAAGTATTCATAAGCAATCCTGTGTCTCATCTTCTCTTCCTTCTGTTTTAACTTTTATATATTTATTTATTTTTGCGTTCTCACTTCCTTCCTCCCGCCAGGCCCTGGAGTAGGCATTCCAGATTCAGAGATGACTCAGACAAAATCTCTGCCCTCGGAAAGATCCTAGTCTAATGGGGCAAACAGAACACGACCTGCCATGTGCTGAGTACCGTAATCGACTCATTCATGTCTTTTTAAAATACTAGTTCAGTGAATGAAGAAAACAGTGAATGCCCGTCAGGGCAAGGAGGAGAGAGAGCAATCAGGGAGGGCTTCATGGAGGTGGCAGTGCCTGAGCTGCGTGTGGCAGGACTGGGGATAATCATGAGTGCCTGGTAACTGTCAGCCACCATGCTAGGCCCTTTGAGCTCCAATTGTCATGACAACATTGTGAGCCAGATGGCCCTATTTAACAGTGGAAGAAAACCTCAGAGGGATTAGATAAATTGCCTGAAATCAGAAACCTACAAATGGTACAGTCAGAATTCCAGAACACCTCTATCACAAAGCCTGGGGGTTTCTTTTGCAACATACATGCACTGTGTTGCTAGGTACAGGGAAGGGCATCCCATGCAGCGGGAACAGTTTAGGCAAAAGCTTGGGGGCACACCAGAGAGCACACAGGGGCTATTTCTGCAACCCTGGGTTGCCATCTCTCAAATGTCCAGAAACTTCCAAGCATTCGCTTGACCTAATCAGCAAAGCAAGAGGCCCGTTCAACTCTTCTCCTGAAATGGGGAAACTCGGTTCTGCCGGGCCAGGCTGTGTGACATCGAGGAAGTCTCTTCCTTTCTCTGAGTCTCTGTTTCCTCATTTGTTTAAATGAGAGTAAGATTCCTACTTAGTAGAACTGAGGCAAGAATTCAAGACAGAGCCAGGCGTGGTGGCGCACACCTGTAATCCCAGAGGCTTGGGAGGCTGAGGCGGGAGGATCGCAAGCTCAAAAGCCAGCCTCTGCGACTTAGTGAGGCCCTAAGCAACTCAGCGAGACTCTGTATCAAAATAACATAACATTAAAACAAAAGGAGGGGGCTGGGGATATGGCTCAGAGGTTAAATGCCTCTGGGTTCAATTCCTGATACCAAAAAGAAAAGGAAAGAAACCCAGGGAAGACAAGGTCTGTATCCATCATTGTTGATCGGTTCAAGGTGATTTTAGGCTACCCAGGTCTGCTCTTGATGGAGGGGTTGGTTGAATCTTCACGCAGGGAGACTTTAAGATAATTGGATGGGGGATGCCATCTATCTGCCAAGAAATGAGGGTGCTGGCAGACAGCCTACTTCTAGCCTGCTTCGAATGGACCAGATGCTATTTTGGAGATGAGAAAAGACATTCTCTTGACACTGGCAGTGTGGGGAGAAGATAAAAACCAGGAGACAGGAATACTGACTCACTCCTGATCAGGAACTGGGGCCGTCAAGCCAGCCAGGTATCTTTAATTTGCAGGCAGATTCTGCAGATGTGCAGGGTAAAGGAGAAGGGACGGGGAGGTGCTTTCAGGCAGAATCTCACTCACAAAGACAACAGTCAGTTGTGAGACCTTGGACTACAGCTCTGTTTTCTCAGATCCCTGGATCTGACTGCTTTCAAGAGAAGAAACGGGGCCATCTGCTCTGAGCTGGCCCTGGCACTAAGGAAACTTTCCCGGGGGTAGCCACGCAGCAGCTCATACAACGTGGTGTCATGGGCTGGCGGCAGAGGAAATTTTTCTTCCTAATGTACGGATGTAGTGAGGGCAAAGTTAGTATCTGTTTATTTTTATTTTACAACTGATGAATAGGTTGCCCATTTTTCTTTGTGGCAAATTTGTAAAAATAATTCCTTCCCCATAACAGATACTTCCAGGATAAATGACACAGTGACTGTATAGCATCTGTCACAATGCTTAGCACATAGACAGTGCTCGTTAAAGGTGGCAACCATCATGACATGACATTTCATGATACAGAAGCTGCCTTCATTTCTTCCCTGTCAGTCCAAACCTTCAGGTTCCTGGTAGATATTATAACCATATGAAAACAAAATTTTTGCATAGAATCTCTTCATTTTGCAGTTTAGAGACTCAAAAAATGATTCCAGAATATCAGATAGATATCAGACTATTCAATGATGCTCTAGGGATTCAACATGTATCTGGATTGGACACGGTGGCACATGCCTGTAATCCCAGACACTCAGGAGGCTGAGACAGGAGGATTGCAAGTTCAAAGCCAGCCTCAGTAACTTAGGCCCTAAGCAACTTAGCAAGGCCCTGCTTCAAAATAAAAAAAATTAAAAGGGCTGGGGATGTGGCTCAGTGGTTAAGCACCCCTGGTTCAATACCTGGGGGTGGGGGTTGGAAGAGAATCACTCCAAAAACAAAGAACATATTTCCACCTGTCTCCAAATAAGAACGTATGTTTCATTATTGTCTTTAAAATAATTGCTATCATAAAAATGTTCCTTCCATGAGGCAGCCTTGGTATTGGGATCTAATTATATACAATCTCATTTCAATTTTCTTCAATTTATTTCAATTAATTTTCTGTGCAAAGAATAATTAACCCCACTTTCTATGTAAATAAACTGAGTCTTATTAGAGAAATGATATGAAACTGCTTTGTGAGTGACTGAGTTTGGCTCTAACGGATCTAATTGGTCCACACTCTAGGAGTGTGGCCCAGAAGGACTGAGGAGCCAGGGGCTGCCTGTTGACTCTGAAATCCCAACAGCTCATTCCCTGGGACCCTATCAGTCCCACTTCCTACCACCTGGAAGGCTCCTCCAATGAACAGAGCCATACCAGACACAGAGGGAGGCGGCTGCTGTCCGCTCAGACTTGGTGGGAAAGCTCAGCGCTGCCTGCCTGGAGCGTGGGGTGAATGCTTAAGTGGAGGGGACGCCCCTTCGCTCCTCGCTGAAGCAGTGTGAGCATGCTGCTGAAAACCAGCTGCTGATCAACCCTCCGAGTCTCCCAGGTGGGGGAAACCCACTCTCTGTTGCTCATGTGTGCATGACAGAGATGCTCCTCCGTCACCATGGCAACAGCCAACACTCCAGCATCCTGCAAAAGGCCAGGGCTGCTCTGTGGGGAGCTGGGGTCCTGGGAGGAGAGAGCGGCAGCGGGGTATATTGGGGTGGGAAGAAGAGCTCTCATTAGCTAGATTCTTCCCGCTTGAAGCTAAGGTGTTCCTCGGCCAGGAACATTTAGACAGGGTCCTGAATGTGCCAATCCTCCACGCCCACAGGCGCTGGGTAATGGGAGATGGCAGGAAGCTTACAAGGAGAGTCCAGGAGGGCATGCTGTCTCTCCCATGGCTTTTGATAAGTGTGTTTATTAGGCAAGCTGATGATGGATGCAGCTCTCTTAAGGGCCCGTCAGGTTATCCTAATGGAGAATCTGATAGGTTTTGCATCCAGCCAGTCCTGCCTTCCGGCTCTGCAACATTTTAGTTCTAAGATTTTATATTAGCTGGGATAACTTCTCTGAGTCTAAATTGCTTCACCAGCTAAAAAAAGAAAAAAAAAAAGACAGGAAGGGGAATGAATTTAACATATGGGGATCGCACATGGGCAGTTTCTGGTTTGTGATTTAATTGTAGTTATTACTGAGTCCCCAGTGTCATCAGAGAAATGGAGGCTTGGCATGGGGACTGGCTGTGATTCTCTAAAGAGCAGGAAGAAGGCTGGAGAAGCAGCTCAAAGGTAGAGCGCTTGCCTGGCATGCACGAGGACCTGGGCTTGATCCCTAGAAGCACATACACAACTGGGTGGAGGAAAAACCAGATAAAAATATTAAAAAACCAGATAAAAACCAGATAAAAAATACCAGATAAAAAAAATAAAATCAACTTTCTTTAAAAAAAAAAAATCAGGGAAAACCTGGAATTGGAATTCCTGTCTCCTCTGAGTGTTTCTCTCTGGAACCATCGGCTAGTGTTTAGTGTTTGCTTTGCAGACCCTATCCTTCTTGTGTTGCCTGACTCCAGCCAGAGAATCTCACAGCTCCAGAGCTTGGGGATCACCTGGCTCAGCTCCCTCTCCCTCGTTTTCCAGGCCAGGCAATGGAAGGCTTGAGAGAAGAGTGAATGCCACGTTCAAGGTCGCTTGGGAAGGTAGTTGCCATTAGTTGAAGCAGTTATGTTGCATTAGCAGGTATGACTAAGCCTGAGAGTCACTGCAGAGGGTGGGCCTCACGCCTGCCTGGATTCCCCTGGGTGTTTGACGATGGATGGCACAAGTCTGTGCAGGGAGAATCTTTTTCCTGAATTTCAGTTGCAGGGCTGGTAAGCTCTGCGGTTCCACGAGGGTCAGAAATATTAATAGCTAACCTTTGCATGGTGCTGAACAGCTTATAAAATACACTCATCCACCGTCTTATTTAGTCCTCCCAAGAGTCCTTCAAAGTAGTTATAATAGTTCTCGCTGTTCTTTTACAGGTGAGGAGACTGAGGCAGGAAGTGACTAATTAGCAGAAGGCAGACGTAGGGATTGGTTTATGTTTGTGTGATTCTTCATTATAGCAGATTGGCTCAGCTCATGTTGGGGCATGGCTCTCCTCTGCTGGCCCTATACCAAGGCAGAAGAGGAGGACGTCCAGAGGGATGATAAGGGCATTGTCAGAAAAGGCCCACCTCTATGGAGAGGATGCGCACTGGTCATTGGCTATCCAAAACATCAGGTAACGAGATGGTGTGGAAGGTCATAGTGTCTCTTCTGGTAAAGCTTTGCCACTTCCAAAGTGCTTGTCGAGTGATCTCAGGAGAGGCCCAAGGCAGGCAGACACCACCGTTTCCTGTGCGCATATGAGGGCAGGAGACCTGAGCCACTTACTGAAAATCACAAAGCCATTTAGTGGTGGGGCAGGTCTAGCTAGGTTGCTCAACTCTTTCGACTTCTCTCGAGAGCAGGTGAATCCAAATGGGGTCCCTGATCCTGGGATGTGATCAAGAGCCAAAGAGAACATGGCTTCAGCCATCTTCCTTATTCGGAAGGAAAGCTAGACAGCAAGAATTCTGGAAGTAGCTCAGTGCGCCACATTTTCCTTGGAAATTGTGTTCGGTTTTGGCTTTTGGTGTTTGTTTTTGTAGTTCTGCCTACCCAAGGCATCTCAGTTCTTCAGTCACATTCTCAGCCCTTCTCCCCGTAAGCTTCCTCTGCTCCATGTTGCTCAGGGGAAGAGAAATCAGAGAGATGCTAAAACACTGAGATTGCTTCTTGATTTTAGCAGCGGTTCTTTCATCTGCAGTTTCTAGATGTGTATCTGTGTTTACAAATCACTGGGAAGATAACGATTACACACGGAAGGATTTCAAAGAGCCCTGCGCTACCATAGCTGGAAGAGACCTCTGAGGCTCTAATGCTTGGCTTCACAGGTCACTGAGGGATGAAGAAAGGTGTGAGACAGCCCTGCTGATGGCGCTGGAAGGCACCTGCCCCTGGAAAAAATTGAAGCCTTGTTTGTCTTAGAGGGAGATAGGAAGAAAGGACCACAAGACCCTAACAGCGCTAGATTCTTTTTTTTTTTTTTTTCTTTTTGGTACTGGAGATTGAACCCAGGGGCACTTAACCACTGAGCCACATCCCCAGCCCTTTTGTTTTTTATTTTGGGACAGGGTCTTGCTGAGTTGCCTAGGGCCTCACTAAAATTGCTGAGCCTTGCTTTGAACTTATGATTCACCTGCATCCTCCTCCAGCCTCTGGGATTACAGGTGTGCACCACTAAAGCCCAGCCACAATGCTAGAATTTTATATTTCCATAGAATTTCCTGCATCCAAATCTAGTTCTCTCTTCAATTCCAGGTAAAAGACTATTAGTGCCATATTCTACCTGTGTCTTGGACCTAGATGCACAGGTATGGATGAGAGAAAGATTTCCATTACAGTTCACTAAAACCAAAGACCTTTTATAATGAAGTGCAGAATGAAAAGACACTTCTTGGCAAGGATCCAGTGGAACAGGGAGAAGGATTTCAGTTTGAGCAGAAGGGATTTATTTTATAGTTGTATCCACTGATGAAGAACGTCCGATCATACACTAACCAGTGACCACCAACGGCCAATGATAAGAAAACTATTCTTCCGTAAGAATATTCTTATTAAAACCTATCTGACAATAATGTAATTAATAGAATACTTTATATACATATACATAAATAAATATATGATGAATATATATATATAAAATGTCTTTATTTTTTTATTGCTATTGGGGACTGAACCCAGGAGCATTTTACCACTGAGCTACATCCCTAGCCATTGTATTTTTTATGTTGAGATAGTGTCTTGCTAAGTTGCTTAGGACCTCACTAAGTTGCAGAGGCTGGCCTTGAACTTGTGATCCTCTTGCCTCAGCCTCCCAAGCCAGTGGGATTATAGACACGTGTGACTGCTCCTATCTTGATTAATTTTTTTATGATCTTGTGAGCTTCTATTGCTTTCAAGAAGGAATCTTAAGTAAAGCAGTTCTTCAGGAACATTCTGATCTAGTTCCTATGACTGGGACGCTAATTTGTGTGAGATGTTTCGTCTGGCTTTATAGATCATTCTGAGAAGCGGAAGAGAGAATCCCTCACCTTGAAGTGCTTGAAAAAGACAAGCCATATGGACACTAATGACAGTAACATACAAGTAGACCTCCACATCTACAGGAAATATACTCCAAGACCCCAACTATGCCTAAAGCCACAGAAACCTATACACTGTGCCTTTTCCAAAACATACACACTTATGACAAAGTATAATTTATAAATTAGGCACAGAAAGAGATGCTCAACAATAACGAGTAATAAATTAGAACAATTGCAACAATATACCATAATAAAAGTTGTACAAATGTGATCTTTCAAAATATCTCACTGTACCGTAGATGTTAGCAATTTCAGCACATGATTTTCTTTCTTTCCGTATTAAATTGAGAACTTTCACCTTTTCACTTAAAGGAAGCACTTCAGAGCTTATCTTTGGCATATTCTCTTTGGCCAGCAACACTATCCTTGCGCCCTGGGGTCATGAAGTGAACCGAGGGTCACTTGAACACAAGTCTGGTGATACCACGGCTGCTGATGGAGACAGACACTGGGTGACTAACGGGTGGGCAGAACACCCAGCATACATGTGCTGGACAAAGGGATGATTCACATTCCCTGAGACAAAACAGGACAGTGGGAGACTTCATCACACTACTCGGAATGATGCACAACTGAAAACTTATGAATTGTTCCTGGGAATTTTCCATTGAGAGTTTTCAGACTGCAGTTGACCAAAAGTAACTCACACTGTGGAAAGCAAAACTGGGGATGAGAGGGAGCATCGCTCCACAAATACAGTCTCTCTGCGCCCGCCCTGCAGATATGGGAGGGCTCACCGCACGGGAGGTGCCATTGAAAAGCACGAGGAATAAAGGGATGAAAAGGGCAGAAGTGGATCCGCACAGTCTCCCTGACTTTGCTCTTGCTACGTCCTCTATCTTGGTTGCCTTCTCTGAATTCCACCCATTTTATAAGGCCCGAGCCCCACCTCCCCTGTGAAATCTGTCCCTACAGTCTCTCTCTCCTCTCTCTCTCTCTTCCTGGCTCCTTCAACTCTCACTGCCTGCTCTAACTTTTGCACACTCACAGACGGATCGGCAATTGCTTACGTGTTTACGAACTGTCTTCTTTTTTGGTTTGTTTTTTTTGCAGTACTGGGAAATGAACTCAGGGGCATTCTACTGATGGGTTCCATTCCCTCCCCTTTTTCTTTTAATTTTAAGACAGAGAAAATGAGAGGAGAGCGAGAAAGAGAGATCAATTAATCAATTTTTATTGATTTTTCCATCTGGCCTTTATTTCTCCAATACTTAGTTGTGTATGTGGTGTTGGGGTTTGAACCTGGGTCCTCACGCATGCCAGGCAAGCGGTGTAACTGCTGAGCCATCGCTCCAGCACCCCACCCCTCTTTTATTTTTTTTGAGCTAGGATCTTGTTAAGTTGCAGAAGCTGGCCTCAAATTTGCAATCCTCCTTCCTAAGCCTCCCAAGTTGCTGGGATTGTAGATGTGCACTACTGCACCAGGTGTGAACTGTCCTGTGAAGGCAAGAACTTGTGTTCAATTCATTCTTGAATCTCCTTAGTCCCTAGCATAATGTCTTATGTGAATTAAGCCCTCAGAACATGTTTGCTAATTGGTTCATTTAAAAAACACTATAATATGCTACAAGCTTAAAGGGGGAATTACTTAATGAAATCTATCACGTATCCAATTAATCAAAACTTTTTATTTTTATTTTTAAAGAGAGAGGGACAGTGAGAGAAGAGAATAAGAGAGAATCAATTTTATTTAGTTTTTTCCATATGGCTTTCTTTGCTCCAACACTTCGTTGTGTTCATGGTGCTGGGGTTTGAACCTGCGTCCTTGCACATGCCAGGCAAGCGCCATAACCGCTGAGCCGCTGCTCCAGCCCCCAGCAGTCAAATTTTGTATATGCTTATATATAAAGGATAGCACAGTCACTTAAGAAGCAGAAGTGACAGTGTTTGAAATCCTACCATTAGAGATACACATCTTTGGAAAAGATTCCTTTGATTCCTTAAAAATACTTCTAGGAAGGAAAGTGCACTCAATTAAGTTTATTTAATTATTAATGACATCAGTATTATTCTTCAATAGATAGGCACTGAGTTGGTTAAGGGCATAGTTGAATTCTCAAACAACTTAGGCCTTAGTACGTGTCAGTTACTGCATCTGATGTTGGTTGGGGTCAAAGATGATTAAGACCCCATCCTATCTTTGAGAAGTTTACATTCTAGTTATCACAATATTTTATTATAATTTCTTTAGGAGTGGTAACAAAGCCAATATATGGAACACTTAAGCCAGCATGGAGAATTAGAAGAGTCATCAGCTAGAACACTTCCTGGCCTTATCCACCTGAGCACTTCCTCCACTTTTCTACTGGCAAACTCCTACAGATGCCTCAAAACCCAGCTCAATATTACCTCTTCTGAGAGGCCCTTTCTTTTTTTTTAAGAGAGAGAGAGAGAGAGAGAGAGAGAATCAATTTTATTTATTTTTTTCATCTAGCCTTTGTTTCTTTGACACTGAGTTGTGTATGTGGTGCTGGGGTTTGAACCTAGGTCCTTGTGCATGCCAGGCAAGCGCTCTAACTGCTGAGCCACTGCTCCAGTCCCCTGAGGAGCCTTTTCTAAGCCTCATGTGCAAAACAAATTCTTCCCTCCTCGGTGCTCCCAGATCACCTTACAGCATCTCTCACATCTTATTGTGGTGAAGCATCCCGGTGTTCCCTTCTACTCCCCATAGACAGTTGCAAACTTCCAATCCACAGGGCCACTTCCTGTTTGCTGAGTCTGGGACATGGTGGCAGGAAAGCCCCCTGCATTGTTACACTCCCTGCTCAGCCCTCTGATACCACTGACTCCGAGCTGGATTGTGCATGTCTAAGCCTCAAGCTGATGTAGGAGGCAAGAAAGGCCTGCCAATATTAGTGACAAGCCATTTGCTGATTCTATCCAGCCTAGTTAATGCTTACTGAGAACCAATTTAAATAAGAATGATTTAGATACCACTACTAGAATATCCAGTATTCTCCAGATGTTTTACACACATGATCTCATTGACTCTAACAACGTTTTTGTTCTTAAGGACAGTGTGAGAGAGAGACAGAGAGAATCAATTTTTATTGAGTTTTTCACGTGGCTTTC
>PVKS010026006.1:0-29167 GCA_004027875.1 Aplodontia rufa | reverse complement strand
TTATAGCTAATGATGTAGAGCATTTTCTCATATATTTATGGGCTTTCTGAACTTCGACTGGAGAGAAGTTTCTTTTAAGTTCTTTAGCCCATTTATCGATTGGATTTTTTGTGAGTTTGGATTTTAATTTCTTTAGTTCCCTATAAATTCTGGATATTAGCCCTCTGTCCGAGGTGTAGCAGGCAAAACTTTTCTCCCAGAGAATCAATTTTTATTGAGTTTTTCACATGGCCTTCATTGCTCTGACACTTAGCTGTGTGCATGGGTGCTGGGGTTTGAACGCGTGTACTTGCGCATGCCAGGCAAGCGCCGCAACTACCAAGCCACCCTCCAGCCCCTCCAGCCCCTTTTTATTTTTCATTTTGAGACACGGTCTTGCTAAGTTGCTTAGGACCTTGCTAAATTGCTGAGGCTGGCTTTGAATTCACGAGCCTCCTGCCTCACTGGGATTACATGCATAAGCCACAAAGCCCAGCTCAAGTTGTATATTTTAAAAGGACAATTTTTATTATAAAACATTCTTCAACTTACAGAGGGGTATAAACCCAGCATTTATGAAAATATCATAAGTCAAAAGTGTATTTAATAACCTACTGAACACTAGAGTTTAGCCACACAGGACACTGTAAAGTATCAGTCATTTTACTCTTATGATCAATACATGGTAACTGGAAGCTGCAGCTTGCTACTGCTGCCCAGCAGCAGGAAAGAGTATCATACTTCATGTTGTTAGCCTGGGGACAGATCATAATTTGCAATGCGAAATACAGTTCTACTGGATGCATATGGTTTTCATGCCATGATAAGGTAAAAAAATTAAGTAGAGCCATTGTAACTCATGGACTATTTTTAAATTACACTTCAGGTGGGCTGGGAATGTGGCTCAGTGGTAGAGAACTTGCCTAGCATGCAAGAGGCCCTGGATTTGATTCCAAGAACCACAAAAAATAAAATACACATGAAATTAAATTCTACCTCAGAAGTCCTGAATTAAAAAAAAAAAGTAATATAAAGCCAGGCATGGTGGCACGTGCCTGTAATCCCAGCTACTAGGGAGGCTGAGGAAGGAGGATCACAGTTTGGAAGCCAGGCAGGGCAATTCAGAGAGACCCTGTCTCAAAATAAAAAAAAGAAAGGCCTGGGAACATAGCTCAGAGGTAAAGCCCTCCTCGGTTCAATCCCCAGTAACTGAAAAAAAAAGGCAACAAGAAGCAACCAAGCTTTCAGGTCATTTGCAAACAAAGAACAGTAAACCCAGCTGCATTAAACTTAGGCAAACACAATAATCTTTCATGTAAAATAAAGGAAAGAAACCCATTCTATAAACATTGAACTTTGCTCTAAGTAAATGTATTTAAGTCACACTATTTCTGAGAAGCTTATAGAACTGGTCATAATTATAATAAACATACTCAAGGAGCAAACTTAAGCTGTAATAGGTCAAAAATCTCTTTATTAAGTGATTGAAGGGGCTGGAGCCATGGCTCAGCGGTTACAGTGCTTGCCTGGCATGCACGAGGACACAAGTTCATACCCCAGCTCTGCATGAGCAACAAAGTGTTGAAGCATTGAGGGCCACATGAAACATGAAATAAAATTGATTCTCTCTCTCTCTCTCTCACTGTCCCTCTCTCTCTTTTAAATAAATAAACGAAAGAATGATTCAAGATATCAGAGGAAATAGTTCAAGAAGTGATAACTATCATTAGCCAGCACTCTGATCTAGTTTGCTTTGCTGCTGAATGAAAACTGACAGAATTTGAATAAGCTCTGGGTGTACCTGCTTAACAAAAGGCTTAACCACATCTTGTTATTTTACTAAAACCCATGCAATAAAAAAGGGGCTTTAAAAAAATTAGTTACAGGGGCTGAAGTAGTGGACCAGTGGTTAGAGCACTTGCCTGGTATGGGCAAGAACCTGGGTTCAAACCCTCACACCACATACACATCTAAGTGTTGGAGAAACAAAGGCCAGAAGAAAAAGTTGTTTCTCTCTTTCTAAAAAAAAACACAAAAACCAAAAACAAAAAAAAAATCAGTATAATTTTGTAAGCCATAGTGTAAACAGAAAAAAAAAACAACAATGTAATCCATACGACAGCACCAGAATGAGTGCAGCAAGGAAAGAGCTATATTTGGAATTAAAGTTTCACTTAACTACTATTCATAAAATAGTTGGTGATCACCAAAATACCTCCCTGACTCTACTGTGTGTTGGAAAAGACAATGGAGAAAGTCACATTGTGGCTACTTTAACCAGAGTTTTCAGCACTTGGGCAAATCCAAGAATGGCTGGATGCTTTTCCACAGTCATCAACACTGGCCATCTGTGATAGGGCAGAGACTGAGCTCTCTCTCAATTATCTACTCCATCTTATTCCTTTTTGGTTTTATTCTAGACAGGCAAGGTATTAGGCTTATACCTTAGAGTAGTCAATTATGTAACTACAAGGTGTTGAGGAATGTTTGGAAAAGGTCCTTTGAAAAGGGGTATTAGGGGGCTGAAGTGGTGGCTCAGCAGTTTCAGCTCTTGCCTGGCATTCGCAGGGATGCAGGTTGGTAGCCCAGTACCATGTACACAACAAAGTGTCTGAGCAATGAAGGCCACACGAAAAACTAAATAAAATTGATTCTGTCTTTCTCTCTCTCTCCCTCTCACTGTCCCTCTCTCTTAAAAAAAACAAAAAACAAAAACACAACGGTATTGGGAATGGTAGCATATGCCTGTGATCCCAGAGACTCACTAGGCTGAGGCAGGGTGATGGCAAATTTGAGGCCAGCCTGGGCAACTTAGCGAATCTCATCTTAAAATGCGCTGAGTTAGAATTAGCACATTACAGTGACACAGCAAAATCAATGTTCATAGCAGCTCAATTTACAATAGCTAAATTATGGAACCAACCAGATGCCCCTCACTGGATGAATGGATCCAACAAAAGCTCTGGTGTATATATATATATTATATATATAATATATATACATATATAATATATATACATACACACAATGGAGTTCTACTCAACTATCAGAAACAATATTGCAGCCTTTGAAGGTAAATGGATGACAATGGAAGGTATCACACTGAGAAAAGTTAGCCAAAGAAGTCAAGGGTCAAATGCTTTCCCTCATTTGTGGAGCCTGAAGCTAAACTCAGGCTTGGGTGAAAGGTAGTTAAACTCATGTGTTGGACCCACAAAGGGCATAGTAACACATAATCTAGGGGAACCATAGAAATGTGGTGGGGACAGGTGGGGCAGATGGCACAGGAAGGGAAGATAGAGAGGGATCTAAGGAGACAATCAACAATGTAGCATATTCTCTACCCCCCAGAGAAGTCAAACATTATGAAAGCAATCATTTAATTCTAGAAAATTCACAATCATATATATGTATATATGCATTTCTATTTGTTGGGGGCATAATATATAAGAATCAAGAGATGGTGGTGTGGGTGATTTGGGGAAAACTATGGTTTAGAAGGAAATGCATATCATATTGTTACTTAAATATGCATTTATGCTTTTACAACAACTCAACTCCTTAGAAAAAACATATTTAAAAACAATTTTAAAGGACTGGGAATGTAACTCAGAGGTAAAGAGCTCCTGGGTTTTATCTCCCATCCCTCATACTCCCCAAAAAAAGAACATAAGCTAGGCATGGCTTGCACCTGTAGTCCCAGTTACAGGGAAGGCTGAGGCAGGAGGGTCTCTCTCTTGAGCCTCGGAGTTTTGAGGCAAGCCTGAGCAACATAGTGAGAACCTGTCTCAAAAAAAAAAAAAAAAGTGGTAAGGGGTTCATGACTTCTTGCCATTTCCTTTCTTTTTGATGAGAGGTTGCAACAGCTGCGTCAACTGCGCTATGAAATAACTTCGAGGATAAAATCAAGTGCCAAGGACAGCAGAGAAGAAAGATAGGAGCTGAATTCCTGCTGATATTGTGAAGCCGCCAAAAAGTCCTGGACTGCTACCTCAGAGCTTCTTTAATCTACGAGAGAAACAAGTCACTATGGCTGGGCGTGGTGGTGCATGACTGTAATCCCAGGAACTCAGGAGGCTGAGGCAGGAGTACAGGTTCAAAGTCAGCCTCAGCAAATTCGTGTCTCAAAATAAAAAATAAAAAGAACGTAGGCTGTGACTCATTGGTTCAGAGCTGCTGGGTTCAATCCCCAGTACCAAACAAACAAACAAACAAACAAAAAAAACCCACTATGTGCACTATGCTGTTTAAATATGTTTTACATTATGTAGGCTAATTCTAACCTACAAAAATGAAAAATGCACATATTTTAAATAAGTTTTAAAGAGCACTTTGATTTTCTCAGTGGTTTACCCAAGCAAAGTATTTCAAAAGATAAATTAAGTCTTTTTTTTTTTTAATCTTTTGGTACTGGGGATTGAATCCAGGGGTGCTTTACTACTGAGCTACATCCCTAGTCCCTTTTATTTATTTTTTATTTTGAGTCAGGATCCTACTAAATTGCTCAGGGCCTCCCTAATTTGCTGAGGCTGAACTCGAACTTGCTACCTTCCTGCCTCAGCCTCCCTAATTGCTAGGATTACAAGTATGAGTGACCACGCCCTGCCAAACTAAGTCTTTTGAATGGCCTTCCCCTATTACTTCTGATCTATAACATTCCATTCAATATACAGTAAGAATCATTTCCAGTTTAGCCTCTGCAATAGTTTGGAGGTTTTGTTTCTTTTGATTTTGCTTTTGCTACCACTGAGCTACATCCCCAGTCTTGCTAAATTGCCCAGGCTGGCCTCAAATTTGTGATCCTCTTCCCTCAGCACCCCATGAGTAGCTGGGATTACAGATGTGTGTCACAACACCCCACCACAGTTTGGATTTTCAATGAATCACAAAGGTCCATGTATTAAAGGCTTGGTCCCCAGGGTGGCATTGGGAGGAGGTAGTGTAACTTCCAAGAAGTGGGGCCTAGAGGGAGGCTCTTAGTTCACTAGAGGTATGCCCTCAAATGGGATTGTGGGACGTGGCTCCTTTCTTTTTGCTCCCTGGCTCATGATTTGGCCCTATTTCTGCCATGAGGTATTGCCTCACCATAGGCCTAAAAGAATGGAACCAACTGATCATTGGCTGTAATCTCCAATGTATCCCCACAGAAAATAACTTTAATTTTAAGCCAAATTGTTATCTCTATGTCCAACCCATCTTACCATGACAGTCTCAACCTCTTAGCTAATTTTAAGGGTTGCAATGATTGTTAAACTCTTAAGCCACCTTATACAGGGGAATAAGCACCACTCCAAAATCAAAGTATATTAATTATTGTACATGCTTTTGAAACTAACATTACCTAAATAATGATATCTGTGACTTAACAGGAATACAATCTAGTGTTGGTCAGGAACATGGAGAATACTGCTCCATCCAGCTATTCAGGGACTCAAGCTCCTTCCATAAAACATCTCTGTCTCCTCTGCTGCATCTTTTCTGTATTTTGTCAGCAGACAAAGGACAAGAGGAAGCACTGGGGGATAGGATGGAAGGATTTTCAGGAACTTGGAAATTGTACAGGTTATGTCCTCACCCATCTCACTGGCCAGCTACAGGAATATGGCCCCACACTGCTGAAGGGTTGCAGAAGAAATGCAGTCTAGCTGTCCATAAGCAAAAGAGCACAGGTACACTGCTACATAACAAATTACCCCAAAATTTGGTAGCTTAACACAGTATTTCTTCTGTAGATTAGGAATTTGAGATATTTTGCCTTGGGGTCCCATGAGTTTGCAGCTTCAAGATTGCAATTATCTAAAGGAAGGTTTGACTGGGGATCTATTTCTGATGTAGTTTATTCATACAGCTCACATTACAGCTAGCTGTTGGCAGACCTTGGTGCCTTTCAACATAGGCCTTTCCAGTGAGTGAGCTACTAGTGTCCTCAACCATAGTAGATGGCTTCCCCCAAAGTAAATCTTAGCCTGTTAAGGACACCATAACAAGCACCATAGATTGGGTGGCTGATAAACAGCAATTTATTTCTCACAGTTCTGGGGACTAGAAAGTCCAGGATTGAGGCATAGGTAGATTCAGTGTCTGGCAAGGACTCACTTCTTGGTTAACAGATCGCTCTCTTATTGCGGTCTTCACATGGTAGAAGGGGAGAGGGAGCTCTCCAAAGTCTGTCTCAGGAGAGCACAAATACTTATCACTTAATCACCTACCAAAGGCCCATTCTCCCCATACCACACACTGACAGTAATCAATTTTGGGGGACTTATTTAGTCTATATTAGTGAGCAAGCCTAGAGACCATGGGCCAGTACGCTCTTTGCTATCTAGCATCAGAAATCATACCTTGTTACTTCTATCATACTACTGGTCCCCAAAACCAGCCCTAATTCATTATGAGATTATGCAAAGATACGAATACTAGAAATGAAGATACCTTGTGTTATCTTGGAGACTGGCTATTTACACAGGACAATTTAAGGTAGAGACAGGTCATGGACAGAATCAACAGGATAACTCAGTGGTTATCTACCTGATTTAACACAGGCTTGACTAAATCAGTGAGAACTACCTGAAGAAAGCAGACTCAACCCTCTTATACAAATGCTTCACATTTGATTCTGTACTGTGCTACATACAAATCCCTCCAAAAATTTACCCACACTTTCTCCCAGTGTAAAATATAAAGCCATAAACATATTAGGAAAAAATAATTTTTACAAATCCCATTGGGGTGGGACAGGCTTAAATTTTTTTTTTTTTGAGAGAGAAGCAATTTTATTTATTTTTTTCATCTGGTCTTTGTTTCACTTAGTTGCGTATGTGGTGCTGGGGTCTGAACATGGGTCCTCATGCATGCCAGGCAAGCGCTCCAACAGCTGAGCCACCACTCCAATCAACTTGAAAATTAATGCATTAAATATATAAACACCATAAACAAAGTAGACAAGTTACATATTACAAGGAAATATGTAATATTACATATTACATATTACAAGGAAAAGTTACATATTACAGTTACACATAAAGGGTTAATTTCCCTAAAACCCTACCCCCTGCCAAAAATATTTAAAAATCACTAAGGAAAACAAAATATTAAATGGTCTTCCATTAAATGTGTTAAGCTACATGTGGTGGCAAATGCTTGTAATTCCAGCAATTTGGAAGGCTGAGGCAGGAAGATTGCAAGTTCAAGGCCAGTCTCAACAATTTAGCAAGATCTTAAGCAACTTGGTGATACCTGGTCTCAAAATTAAAAAAATAAAAAAGGTTAGAGATGTAGCTCAGTGCTCAGTGCCAAAAATAAAAAAAATAAAAAAAAAATTTTAAAAATGTGTTAAAACCCTACTAAATCAGGGGATGGAGTGGTGGCTCAGTGGTAATGGCGCTTGCCTGGAATGCACAAGTACATGGGTTCAAACCACAGCACCCATGTACACAACTAAGTGTCAGAGTAACGAAGATCATGTGAAAAACTCAATAAAAGTTGATTCTCTCTATCTCTCCCTCTCTCTCTCACTGTCCTTCTCTTTAAACAAACAAACAAAAAAAACCTACTAAATCAGGGGCTAGAGAGGTGGCTCAGCGGTTATCGTTCTTGCCTGGCAGGCACAAGGACCCAAGTTTGAACCCCAGCACCACGTACACAATGAAGTGTCGGAGCAACTAAAGCCACATGAAAAACTAAAATAAAATTGACTCTCTCTTTCTCTCTGTCCTTCTCTCTCTTAAAAAAAAAAAAAAAAAGTGTCATGTCACTTTTAATAAAACATTAAAAAAAATAAAACCCTACTAAATCAGTCTTTGTAAAGATTAATAATGGAAAAAAATCAATAATGGAAGAAATATATAAGCACAAAGAGAATGGTTGAGGAGACAAAAGCAGATGATATCTTAAATTTTAGAAGCTATAAATTTTTTTATGACTTTACTTTATAAAACCTTAGAAAGGCATGGTGCATGGCAAGACAATAAAATAGGTTTGGCCATCAGTCTATATAAGAAGTCAGAAGTCAGACCCTGAGGGGCTGGAGCGGTGGCTCAGCGGTTTCGGTGCCTGCCTGGCAAGCACAAGGACCCGGGTTCAAACCCCAGCACCACGTACACAACTAGGTATTGGAGCAACTAAGGCCATGTGAAAAACTAAATAAAGTTGTAAAAAAAAAAAAAAAAAAAAAGTCAGACCCTGAGACTCCCTCCCTACTTCCAAGTAACCAGATTCATATACAACTCAAATGTTTTTGTTAATGTCCACGTACATTTAAAACAGCCAGATTTTAATTGGGAAAGTGAATTCTAAGTAAAATGTTTTCAACACTTTAAAATAACTAATTAGATAGAGTTTAAATAGCAAGGGAAAAAAATTTTTTTTTTAACAAAGAGAGAGAGGGACAGTGAGAGACACAGAGAAAGAAACAACTTTATTTAGTTTTTCACATGGCCTTAGTTGCTCCAACACTTAGTTGTGTATGTGGTGCTGGGGTTTGAACCCGGGTCCTTGTGCTTGCCAGGCAAGCGCTGAAACCACTGAGCCACTGCTCCAGCCCAGGAAATATTAATATGTAATTTCTCATGGTCATCAAAGATTCTATGATAAACTTACTTTTGTCCCTTTCAAATTATCTAAAGTCCAAGGGAAGCATGTGGGCTGAACATATTGTTCCTAGACCCCAAACTGTTACCCTCTGGACCAATCACGTGATTGCTCCTATATTCTTAAAGAATGAGACAATCAGATCAGAAAATCTCCTGGATTAATACTATAGCCTGAAATAACATTTCAAAGCTAAATTTGTTAGCTCTTGTGATTTGTCTTTGAAGACTAATCACACCATTATAACAACGCAATATTCAAATGCTAGGTTCTTCTGGAGAAGAAAATCCAAGAAACATGGGCTAGGGGTATAGCTCAGTGGTGGAGCACTTGCCCGACATATGCAAAGTCAGGGGTTCAATACCCAACACTGTCAAAAAAAAAAAAAAAGAAAGAAAAAAAAAGCACAAGACCTCCAAAATTATGAACCTACCTTTCCTATATTCCAACTAGTATATTTCTTAAAAGAACAAATAAATTTAGAGACGGTAAACCATGCAACAATGTCTTTTATTATGTATAGGTGTTTAAAATTATTTCCTTGATACCTCCAGACACAGGCAAAAAAAAGCATGCTGTTTAACATACTGGAAACTGCAAACATAATCATTGCCTAGAGAAGGGAAAATTGTTCCCAATCATGCTTAGCCAGGAGGCCAATTCATCTGGCGACCCCCAAGAACATGGAGATGAACATGATATACAGACTGACCACCATCTGCACCTTCATTCACCACCATTCGATAGCCCTTATTCAGGCCTAGATCAGCAGCACATTTCTTGCCAACAATCATTAAATGTCCAAGAAGCTGGAAAAGAGAAAAAAAGTTTCTTAAGCAGAGGAAATTCATACCTTCTTGCCATTAAACAGTCAAGTTGAAATATCAAATTAAAAAATTGCCAAGTTGAAACACATACCCCCTTGGGCAAATATTTCAAAACTCTCTTAATCCTAATATAGCATAATTTATAATTAAAACCCCATAAAATTAATTAGTCATCACTAATTTCAATAAACGAATCAGGTACAAAATTTGCTGCTACATTAAAAAGCTCTTTAGGGGCTGGAGTGGTAGCTCAGCAGTTGCATAATTTGCCTGGCATGTGCAAGGACACCAGTTCAAACCCCAGCACCGAGTACACAATGAAGTGTCAGAGCAAAGAAAAGTCACATGAAAAACTAAATAAAATTAGTTCTCTTTTCCTCTCTCTCTCTCTCTTAAAAAATAAACAAAAAAGCAAGACTTCCTTGTTTTCTTAGTATGGGGGAGTATATCAATCATGATAGGTTTGGTTATACTGTAATAGCAAACCATCCCCAAATCTGATTCACAACAGAGATGTATTTCCTGTGTTTTCTACTGTTCAACACAAGTTGACTAGGCTCTGTATTCTCCATCTTTTTCACTTTGGGACACAGGCTGGAGGAGCAGTCATAGTGGTAGAAGAACGAGAGAATAAGACAAAACGGGTATTGGCTCTTCAAAGTTTCTACTCAAATATTACTACAAATATTTCTATATATCACTTCTGTATGCACCCATTGGCCAAATCAAATCATATAAGCAGGCCTGACATCTGTGAGGCAGAAAGTATAATTATTCCTATAGAAGAGTAGTATTTATGAACAATTATACAATCTATTATAAAGAACGCTAGGAAAAATTTTAATTGGGACCTATGCCCCCTGGCAAAATCAAATAATTATTTTTAATTCCTATGGAATCATCTGCATGAAGAGATGAAAGGCCATTCAGCCCACTCCTGTATAACACATTTATTAGGTTGAGGAAAAATGAGTCTTACCAACTAATACTTACCTGGGAGCCCATACCCAACCCCCTGTTTTTTGTTTTTGTTTTGTTTTACAAATATCTTGTTTTCTGATTCTTTTGATACATGTATCTTTATTATTTGGTGAGAAGCAACTTTTTTTTTTTTTTTTTTTTTTTAAAGAGAGGGACAGGGCTGGAGCAGTGGTGGCTCAGCAGTGTCTGCGCTTGCCTGGCATGCGCAGGAACACGGGTTCGAACCCCAGCACCACATATACAACGAAGTGTTGGAGCAATGAAAACCACATGAAAAACTAAATAAAATTATCTTAAAAAAGAGAGAGAGAGAGAGAGAGAAAGAGAATGAGTATCAATTTTTATTTAGTTTTTCATGTGGCCTTCTTTGCTCCAACATCTTGTGCATATGGTGCTGGGGTTCAAACTCATGTACTTATGCATGCCAGGCAAGCGCAATAACCAGCCAGCCACTGCTCCAGCTCTGAGAAACAACTTTTATCAGTGAAATAACCACAATTTCTGTTTCATAGAAATTAATTTGGGTAGGCACAGTAGTGTACTCCCGTAATCCCAGTAATTTGGGAGGCTGAAGCAGTAGGATCCCAAGTTCAAGTCCAGCCTCAGCAACTAGTGAGACTCTATCTCAAAATAAAAAATAAAAAGGTCTGGGGATATGGCTCAGTGATAAAGCACCCCGGGTTCAATACCCAGTACCAAAAGGGGAAAAAAAATAATTTGGTAGTTTCATTGTATCTTCTCCCTTTGGTGAAAGGCTACTTCAGTTGAGATAGAAGAAACTCATCAAAGCACAGAAATGCCTCTTTGCTACTGCCCCCCAACACCAACGAAGCAAGCCTGCCCTAGCAGTCAAAACCCTTCAGAGACTGAATATTCAGAGCATGGAAACATTGTTTGCTACATATTATTTGCCAACTGTATTGATTTAATAGTTTTTAAAAAAAGGCACATAAAACTTCTTCTCAGTCTTTTAGTGACCTTAAGTCACTCAGTGACATTTTAAGAATCAGTGTTATGGTTTTGATATTGAGTAACCCAAAAATGCAAAAGTGTGAGACAATGCAAGAAAAGTCTAAAGATGGAACAACTGAGCTATGAGAACCTAAATCTAATCAATGCAATCAAATTAATCTAATTAATTTACTGATAAGATCAACTGAGTTTTAAATGTAGGCAGGTAGGGTGTGGGTGGGAGAAGTGGGTCTTTGAGCATATTTTGTCTGTGATAAAGACAGCTCTTTATTTCCTGGTGCCATGTTCTGAGCTGCTTTCCTCACTTTTTTGCCTGTTGGACCCAGAGCAAAGAATCTGGCTATAGACTGAGACTTCTTAAACTGTGAGCCCCAAACTAAACTTTTCCTCCTCTAAAATCGTTCTTGTAGGGTCTTTTGGTAGCAGCAGTGAAAAAGCTAAAAAAAGTATGGCTCTGCTTAGAATGGGCAGCAGAACCTGCTGTCCTGATGCTTACTAGGGCAATGGGAACAGAAACCTAAAACTCTCACTCCCTTCCCTCTTCTCTTGCCATAGGAACTAAAAAAAAAAAAAAGGACTCTTTCTTGAGAACTTATTAAAATGTTGGAAAAAGAAGATAATAATTCCCTTTATTCTTTTACCATGGGAAATAAAAAACAATGAACTATAGTTTAAAGTTCTTTCTGCCACCAATCCTTTAACTTTTACTAAGGGAGAAAGTTGGCAACATACAAGCAGACTCCTTGTGTAAACAGGACAAACTGCCCATAGAATTTCAAAAAACAGAAACAGAATGACCCAGAGTGAGATTAGGTATTTGCCACAGGTACTATAAGTTCCCAGACCACATAAGAGATCTGGAGGGGCTGGAGTGATGGCTCAGTGGTTACGACACTTGCCTGGCATGCACGAGGATACAGATTCAAACCCCAGTACTATATATATACACAACAAAGTGATGGAGTAATGAAAGCCACATGAAAAACTAAATAAAACTGACTCTTTCTGGGGCTGGAGCGGTGGCTTGGTGGTTACATTGCTTACCCTGCATGAGCGAGTACGTGAGTTCAAATCCCAGCACCACGTATACAACAAAGTCTCAGAGCAATGAAAGCTGCATGAAAAACTAAATAAAAATTGTTTCTCTCTCTCTTTTTTAATTTTTATTTCTTTTTAAAATTTTATTCATTAAACATGGTCTTACAATTAGGAGGGATTCATCATCAAATAATCAAGAACAAATGTATAATGACAGAATAAGCCAAGGCTAGTGCCATTCCACGGGTTCACCCCTTGGATTGTTTCTCTCTTTAAAAAAACAACAACAAAAATCGACTCTCTCTCACAGTGTCCCTCTCTCTTGAAGAGAGAGAGAGAGAGAGAGACAGACAATGTCCACAGGAAATAATACTGTGCTGTGCTTTTCAAGTTATATTTTAAATTTCACAGGTTTCATAATTTCCTCTGTAGAGCTAAGTAATTGATTCTTATTACCCTCTCTTTTTCTGGCCAATTGCCTCCAACCCAAGGAAGCTATAAGGGGGAAGAAAAATGTTTCGTCATTGAACATTGTGACGACCGAAGAAGTTTCCAGTCAGTCCCAACAAGGCATGACTACTAAAAGCTCAAATTCAAGAAAGGGACCTTCTATATTTAACTTTGAAATGAAGGTTTAAAATGTTGAAAACTTTTCTAATTTATAAGTATCAAACCTATGCTGGTCTCAAATTTAATTGAGTTAGCAGTTAGCGATTCAGTGAACGCTTCCTGGCAAAGAACCGTATCTTCTCTATAAATGAGCTGACCTCAAAACTCTAATTTAGGAAATGAATAAAAATATTAACATTCTATCCATCCTTCTGTTGAAGAGCTGCCATCTAAGAAAGAAGCTCTGACCTTAAAATCCCACAATTCCACAATTATACTAAATGTTCAAAATTACTATCTGAAGTTTTATCTTTCTGTTATTGAAGATAAGATGGTTTTTTACCAGTAGGCACACACTTCACCCTTTGACCTTGGTGATTTATACAAACGTGCTAAATTAAAAATTAATGCTCTGGGGGCTGGAGCAGTGGCTGAGTGGTTATGGCGCTTGCCTGGCATGCGTAAGGATGCAGGTTTGAATCCCAGCACGAAGTACACAATGAA
Organism: Aplodontia rufa; assembly: GCA_004027875.1. Taxonomy (NCBI): domain Eukaryota; kingdom Metazoa; phylum Chordata; class Mammalia; order Rodentia; family Aplodontiidae; genus Aplodontia; species Aplodontia rufa. The sequence continues at coordinate 15,668 of PVKS010026006.1, read as the reverse complement.
GCATCGGAGCAATAAAAGCCACATGAAAAACTAAATAAAGGGGTTGGAGGGGTGGCTTGGTGGTTACAGCACTTGTTTGGCATGCGCGAGTATGCGAGTTCGAACCCCAGCACCCCCAACGCCACATACACAACAAAGTGTCAGAGGAATGAAAGTCCCATGAAAAAATAAAAATTGATTCTTTCTTTCTCACTGTCCCTCTTTCTTTAAGGAAAAAAAAAAAGAAAAACTAAATAAAATTGATTCTTTCTCTGTCCCTCTCTTAAAAAAAAAAATTAATGCTCTGAACTTTCTAAGCCTCAGAAAAACAATTATCTCACTTTAAAAAGATGTCTCCAAGTAGTCAGTTAAAATGCTGGAACCATAAAATGTCCATTTTTAAAGTTCAACATTCTAAAAGATTACTATGAAATATATAAACATGAAAAAAGCTGAGCAACTTATTATTTTTATAGAGAGAAAGAGGGAAAGAAAGAAAAAGAGAATCAATTTTATTTAGTTTTTCATCTAGTTTATTTTGCTGTGTATATGGTGCTGGGGTTCAAACTCAGGTCCTTGTGCATGCCAGCCACCATTCCAGATCCCATTTTTATTTTATTTTATTTTAAGACAAGGTTTCATTTGCCATCACACCTGGCTCCAATTTCACTTTTTGATATGAATAGTAATTATTCCAGTACCATTATTAAAAAGTCCATTCTCAAATGATATATCTATGATTTGTCTAAAAAAAAAAAAAGGCTTAGCTGGGCATGGTGGTACACACCTATAAGCCCACCTGCTGGGGAGCCTGAGCAGGAGGATCACAAGTTCAAAGCCAGCCTCAGCTACTTAGTGAGGCTCTTAGCAACTTCACAAGACCCCATCTCAAAATAAAAAAAAAAGCTGAGATTTTTCTCAGTGGTTAAGCACCCTGGGTTCAATCCCTAAGTACCCCGCCCCCCAAAAAAGCTCAAAGGTGGGGAAAATATGGCTTAAGGATAGTTTAATCAGGATGAATATATTAATAAATGTTCAAGTTGGATGATAAGTATCTAAGGGCTCAGTATACTCACTATTCTCTGAATGTTTGAAAGTTACTGCAATAAAGTAAACAAAAAGGCAAACCAAACCAAATTCTTCTTTTCGTCACTAATCTGGAAAAGACTATGATACTGAAGGTACACATATGTGAAGGTCTGTTTCTGGACTCTATTTTGTTCTCAAGTTCCACTATCCAATCCAAGGGTTGACACTTCCCTTTCTTAATTACTGCAGGTATATAATGACACTGCTAGGGTAAATCAACTACTTTATTCTTAGGAAGTTTTTTACTATTGGTGAACTTTTGAATTTTCTGGACAACTTGGCAAAACCCTGCCTCATAATAAAAAAATTTTAGGGCTGGAGAGGTGGCTCAGCGGTTGGAGCACTTGCCTGGCATTTGCAAGGATCCAGGTTCAAACCCCAGCACCACATACACAACTATGTCAGAGAAACAAAGGCCAGAGGAAAAAAATAAATAAAATTGATTCTCTCTTTCCTCTCTCTCTTTAAAAACATAAGTTAATTTAAAAAAAAATAAGGGTTAGGAATGTAGCTTAGTGGTACAGTGCATGTCTAGCATGCTTGAAGCCTTGGGTTTAATCCCCTAGCACCATTAAAAAAAACAGAATTACGAATAGATTTCAATACTGAATATTATATACTCCTATCCGATAGAATCTGAGACATTAAAGTCTACCTGACTAGTATAATGTGATTCTAAGAATGTTGGGCTTTTCAAATTTATATACATATTTGGGAGGGGGGCACTGAGGATTGAACCCAGGGCCTTAGGAATGCTAGGTAAGTGCTCTACCACTGAGATACAATATGAGCCCTCAAGTTCTATCTTAATTTCACAGGTTTCCTGGTTCCTTCAATAGAACTAAGTAATTGATTCTGACTCCCCCTCTTTCTGTTTCTGGGCTGCTGCCTCTGATCCAAGAGTCAGCAAGTTTTCTCTGCAAATGATCAAAACGGTAAATATTGTAGGCTTGTGGGTAACTTGGCCTCTATCAGAACTACTCAAGGGTCTTTGTAGTACAAACATAGCCATGGTCATTAAACAAATGAGAATTACTATAGGATTGGAGTGGTGGCTCAGCAGTTGGAATGCTTGCCTGGCATGCTTGAGGACTTGGGTTTGAACCCTAACACCACATATACAACTAAGTGTTGGAGAAACAAAGGCCAGATGAAAAAATAAATACAGTTGATTCTTTTTTCTCTCCTCTCCTTTGAGGAAAACAAACAAACAAAACAAACAATAAAAAAAAATTTATAAAAACAAGCAGCCTGGACTAAGAGAAGTAGCTCAGCAGTAGAGCACTTGCCTGGTATGTGCTGTGTGGACCTGGATTTGATCCCCAGAACCACACATACAACTAAGTGGAGGAAAAACAACAACCAGATGAAAAAATAAAACTGAATCTTTCTCCCTTAAAAAAAAAACAAAAAACAAAAAAAGCAGCAGTCAGATGGCCCACAGGCCAGAAAGCCAGTCCCTGAATTGATTCAGTAACCAAACTTTCAGGCATAAGAATGTATATTTGTAACTGAGTATTGGAGAGGTTCTCTATGAGAGATGTATATGTGGACTTTTATAATATCTATTTTGGGTAGAGATGATTTATTCAATTTGGAGTTTCACAAACAGTGAGGTTCTATTCGATATATGCTTTTTGAGTGTTTTTGCACAAATTATCCTTAAAACATATATTCTTTATTTATATATATTTTTACCTCTCATTCACACAGCACACCAATTTCTTCTTATGCCAATAAAATGTATTTTATTTCTCTGTATGCCTATTTTATAAAAATCAAACTGTACATAACTTCCAAGTATCATAATGCTTTTATTTTTCCTCAGTAATACGTAGAAAGATGAAAATGTGACATGACTTTAAGAAAAAATTTAATCTCTCAATTTAAGAAGCAATAAAACAAACTGTATTAGAAATTTACTTACACTTTCATCATCATCTTCTGCAGCAGAAATCTGGGCTATATGTTTCTTGGGTATCACCAGAAAATGTGTTGGTGCTTGAGGGGAAATGTCATGGAATGCAAGACACTAAGGGGGGAAAAAATTAAAGTTTTAGTATATTATCTGGCTGGTTAAAATTTATTTCAACAAGTATTTACTGAGCACTAACTATGTGGGAAATACTGTACTAGATGCTAAGAAAATAGAAATATGCACAATATACATACATGTCCCTGGATCCATTTTACGGAAATTGAACACTGATTTTAATATATAAAGGTGTAGCAAGTGTAGGGGTGTGGGCCTGTAGTCCCCACTACTCTGGAAACCTGGGCAGGAGGATGGTCAGTTTCAGGCCAGGGCAACATAATGAGACCCTATCTCAAAAACCAAACGAACACCCCATAAAAAAAGTATAATTACCAAAGGTCATTTGTGTTATAACAAAAATGATGAAATAAATAATTGTCACAGAAAAACCTGATTTAGATTAAAAGGTCAGGGAAAAACACTCAGGCCAAATGACATTTGAACTGTGATCCAATGGCTAAATAGAAATTAGCCACCTCCATAGACTCATCAGCAACTCTTCAAATGCAAGTCACACTGTCCTCCATAGCTCTCTACCCTTAGGGCTTTTCCCCTCTCTACTACAAAGATCTTGTCTTCCTCCAACTCTGTTTAACCTAAAATGCTATTCGTTCCCCAACTTGAAATGCTACCAAATCCTCCCTTCCTGGTATACATACATAATTTCTGAAGGAAACCTCTGATTCCCTTCCCCCCACACTTTCTCCAGCTCATAGTCCTGATTGTGCAATATGCTGTTTTCTTTTTCCTTCTGAGGTATCAATCAGTTTTGTAATCACGTATTTTTTTAAAACAGGTATTCTCTGCATTTTACTCAACTATTTAAAAACTATACCTATTCCTTTTTGTGGAACTGAATAGTACAAGTAGACAAGTTATTTACCACTCTAGAAGTATCTGTAAATATGCATACTACATGAATGTCTTTATATCTTTTGTTCTTTACTGAAAGCGGAAGCTATTTAATAGAACCCAAGCGTGTTTATTTATCTCAGAGATAACTGTATTTGGTATTCCTACATAACGCTGTATCTCGTAGAATGATTCATGCCGTTATGCTGGAGTTTAAAAGCAATTATAAAAAGCACTACTTGCCAACTTTTAAAAAGAAACACGCCTTTTCTAAAACAAAATAACTTCCTAATAAGTGGCAAAGGTATTTAAATAAAATCCACCTCAAAGAACTAATTAAATCTTAGATTACTCTTTGAATCTAATACCAGTACCATCAATGTTTTTCTCTTCCGCTTTATACTGAGACCCAAACCCACAAATACATCTGTCCACTAAATAATTCACACAAGACGTCTCAAAGTCTTACTATCTGGGATTTCACCTGTAATTAAGTCAACAAAAACTATATTCTTAGTTCCTTGGCATAAAACCGTTTGCTGTGGAACACAAAAGGAATCCTTCAAGTCTTTTTAAGCGCAAATTTTTCAGCGGAAGAGATCAAAGGAAAGCAAATCCCGGCCCACCCCGCGCGACCCGCGGCCGCAAGGGCCACGCTATGCGGTGCGGTGCGGTGCGGGGCGAAGTGGCGCTCGGGAAAGCCTGGGGAAGGCCGGCTGTGCGCGGGAGATCGCGGAGATTGGGCCCGAGTCAGGGCGCGATCGGGTTTCTCCCTGTCAAGCAGAGCGCGGGCGAGATTGGAAGATTCCTGACACCGACGAGGACCGCAGCTGACGCGGAGCCGGCGGGCGTGGACCGCGTGGAGCCCGTGCTCCCCGCGCTCGCCCAGGCCGGGTGGTGCGGCCCCACGAGCGGCCGGCGGCCTGGCCCGCACCCGCGGCTGATAAAGCGTAACCGGAGCGCTGGCACGCGCCGGGAGGCCGCCTCCGCTGCCCGCTGCCTGCCCGCTGCCCTGCCCGCTGCCCTGCCCGCTGGCGGAGGCCAAGGGAGCGCTCGGCCCCGGGTCGCTGGTCTGCCCCCGCGCCCCAACCGCTCCCTTCCCTCGGAGGGAGACGTGTGCAGCGCCTACCCGGTCATCCTCGAAAATGATTTTGGCGGGGATTTCCTTGCGGATGATCTTCCCAAAGATGGTGTCGCCACCAGGCCGGGCGACCTGAGCCTTGGCGATCTCATCTGCCATCTCGGCAGTCCTCGCCGCAACGTGGCCTGGGGAGAAGTAGGGAAAGAGGAATCCCGGGAGCCAGCAGACGGCTGGCGGCGCGCGCGGCCGGGGCTAAGCCTGCGCAGGGCCGGCGACTCGCGCCGGAGTGGTCCTGCGCCTGCGCACTCGCCGCCGCTCTGCGGCTGCGGCTGTGTGGGCACCTCGTGCTAGGAGACACACCCGGCTCGTTTCCTTTCGTGTTTCCCGGGGAGTCGCGATATTGTGTAAGACTTTCATCTGCTTTCCCTTGTAGGAAAAAGTGGGCACCGAATCCAAAAATATTTGATAATTTATGTGTTGCTTGATATTTGCTGACGTATCTTAACACTTTTCTCAACTTCTTAAAGGTCTTGGCTAGAGCAATGAAATCCATCTTGCATCAGGTTGTTTCTCCTAGCAGTGGCTTTCAACTTTGCACATGAAGAGCACTTGAGGTTTTATATTTTGGCACCTGTCGTGGTGGCACATTCCTGTAATCCCAGCAACTCTGGAAGCTGAGTCAGGAGGATCACAAGTTGGAGGCCAGCCTCAGCAATGTACTGGGGACCTAAGGAACTTACCAAGACCCTGTCTAAAAAAAAAAAAACCTGGGGGGAGATGCAGGGATGCCATTCAGTGGTAAGGCACCCCTGGGTGCTTCTAAAACTCTCCAAGAACCTGGTGATACTTCAGATCAATTAAATCTAAATCTCTGAGCATAAGATCCAGGCATCGGTAGTTGTAAATTCCCTGAGCTCTTCTACAAAGATTTTTTTTTTTCCCTAGCAGTAATCAACATAAAGTAAGATAAAGGAACAAAGCCTTCCATCCCAAGTCCCCTTCCATCTCTTGGCACCTTCTCATCTTTAATTTTTTAGTCCACTTCCCTCTTGTCAAAGCTACTAAAGATCTCCACTTACAAAATCCTGTAGACAATTCTAGTTATCCTACTAGATCTCCTGGCATCATTTGCTACTGTAACCGTTGCCTCCTTGCAGCACTAGCCTCCAGGCTACCACTTTTCTGTGGCCATTCTCTCCTTTACTGTGAGCCTTCAGTGCCAGACCTCTCAATGGTTTCTCTTCTTGGCTGCCTTCTCTAGCTAACACAATATTCAAGTGTCCATATTAAGAAAATTGTAACTATATCCTGAACTGCTCTATATGATTACACTTTACCACTTTGTCTTGGCAAAGTTATTTCTAATAACTCCCGTTAATCTCAAAAGTGCCCCGTTTTGTTACTTTTGTTATAAAAGACATTACTGGGACAATTGATGAAATTTAAATAATGCCTGTAAATGAAATAATTTTGAAATTATGTTAATTTCCTTTCATAACCATAGCAAAATTGTAAAAATCAGTTGGTCTGAGGTGGGGTCCTCCAAGTTACATTTCTGACATGTTCCTAGGTGATGTAATTGCTACTGAACCTGGAACCACACTTTGAGGACCACCAGTATAAAGGAATGATTTGTAGGAAAACATCCACTCAAGCTTTTAGAGGTATAGGGGCATCATGTGTGCAACCTACTCTCAAACAGTTCACAGAAGGAAAAATAATTCCCTAAGAAGGATAAGCGATTCAGTATAATGTTTACATTTGGGGAATCTTAATGAAAGGCATATACAAGTTCTATGTATTTTTCTAGAAATATGTGAGTATAAATTTGTGCAAAAAAAAAAAAAAGTGTGCTGTTGTAGTCCCAGCTACTCAGGAGGCTGAGGCAGGAGGATCACTTGAGCCCAAGAGTTTAGGGCCAGGTTGGGTAACATAGTGAGACCCTGTCTCAAAGAAAAAAGGCAGGGAGTCTTACTTAGGATAATAAATAATAAAGTGAACTTTCACTTAGTTCAAGGGCTGTATCATCTATAAAGTAATGACTTAGGTACTTGTCTCTTGGCCTAACTCTCCCCTTAATTCCAGACTAGCCTAAAGATGCAAATCACCTCCATTTAGTGTCTACCAGGCCCTTGCAATGTAGTTTTTTCCCCTCCAAAACAAACCAGAACCTTTCCCTACAGCATTCAATATCAATGGTAGCATCATTCACCCAGTTGTTTAAGTCAAAAGCCTTGAAATCATTCTTATATCTTTCTTTGTACTTTCAACAGGTACCATGAACCTAATTCTCTACCTCTTCTAACGCCACATTCCAATCCAGCGTCATCTCTGGCCTGGAGTACTTGAGGGCCTCCTAATTGGAAAGCTTCTTTGCTCTATTGTCGTCAATTTGCCACAAAGTACCCAAAATGATCTTTGTAAGATCTAAATCATGATATCTCTCTCCTGCTGGTAATATTCCAGAGCATCCCATCACAGAACGATATTAAAAATCCTTATCTTGGCTTGTAGGGCTGTATATGGTCAGGCCCATGGCAGCTTCTCTTGCCTCATCTCCTCCTATTTCAACCTGATGGACTGACTTCACCCAGGGAAGATGAGGTAGGTGGAATAGCATCATATCCTAATTCCAGGGGCTTGTGAATATGTTTCCTTATATGGAAAAGATTTTGCAGATACGGTTAAGGATCTCAAGGTAGGGAGATTTCTGGATTATCCAAGTGGGCCCAATGTAATCACAAGGGTTACCCCTTGTGAGTGAAAGAAAAACAGAGGGGAGAGGAGATGTGATGTCAGAATCAGGGTGGAGAGAGATTAGAAGATGCTTTGCTATTGGTTTTAATGATAGAAGAGCCCATTAAGTGCTGTTCTGGAACTCATAAGTCACACTGGGGTCAACTGAGCTAAAATCAAGAGGTCAACAGGAATGCATTCTTTGGAATAAACCCATTCCCTTACCTTTCCCAGCTCCTAGAGATCACCTGCTTGCCTTGGTGTGAGGCCTCTTCCTTTATCTTCAAAGTAGGAAGGGAATGTCTTCAGACCTGTCCCTGTCTCTTCCTTTTGCTTTCAAGGATCCTCATAATTCATTAGGCCCAGTAGACAATCCAAGATAATCTTTCATCTTAAAATTCTTTATTTAATCATATCTAAAAAGCTCCTTTGGTCACAGAAGGTAATTATAATCAAAGGTTCTGGGGTCCTGAACATAGACATCTTTTGGAGAGCATAATTCTCCCTGTGACACTTACACAATGAACTTGTTTGTTCAGTTCTGGGCCTACACGGAAAATAAATGTGAACAAACCAGGACATATTCCCAGAACAACCAGAATAGTAAAGAGCTACCTCATTTGTGAATGGTGAAAAGAACCATAAAGATTTATCTAGGACAAAAGAAGCCACAAGACTGAACAGATTATGGCAGTATAGGAACTATATTTTCAAATATCAGCAGCTGTGGGGCTTTCATTAGCTGAATACAGGACTGTAGTCAGACAGATATCACAACAAATTACAATTTTTTAAGAAGTTTGATTATGATTTTAAATGGGGATTTTTTTTTAAGCATCTTTTAGGGGCTGGAGTGGTGGCTCAGTGGTTACTGCACTTGCCTGGCATGTGTGAAGACACCAGTTAGAACCCCAGCACCACATACACAACAAAGATTCAGAGTAGCAAAGGCCACATGAAAAACTAAGTAAAATAAATTCTGTTTCTCTCTCTGTCCCTCTTCTTTAAAAATTAAATAAATAAAAAGCATCATTTACTCAATCATTCAGAAGGCACAATATAATGTCCCAAGATCATCTAAATTATTGTTTCCTGGATTAAATACAATACCAAGTACAATGGCTTAATTACTTGATTATATTAAATGGCTTTCCACAAATCTAATGCACATTTTTTTTTTTTTTAAAGCCAGGCATGGTGGCTCACATCTGTAATCCCAGCTACTCAGGAGACTCACAAGTTGGAGGCCAACCTCAGCCATTTAGTGAGACTGTGGGCAACTTGGTGAACACCTGTCTCAAAATAAAAGACAAAAGGGGCTGGGAATTTAGCTCAGTAATAAAGCACCACTGGGTTCAATCCCTAGTACTAAAAAAATAAAAAGTAAAGTTGACTATTATCTTGCTGTTCTCATGATGAGTTGAAATATATTCAAATGTGTATTATAGAGCAGAAAAAGGGCATTAAGGGGTTCCATTGTTCCAAATCTTTCATTGCGCGAGGACGTGGGTTCAAACCCCAGCACCACGTACTTTGTTTCTCTCTCTCCTGTCCCTCTCTCTCTGGCGGGGGTGGGGGGTTGAGGACTGGGGTGGGGTGTCGCTGTCACTCCCGCTTTAAAAAAAAAGTGCTTTCTGATTGTTTATTATTATGATGCTGTTAATAATTTACCCATTTCCTACAAAGGTCCTAAAGTAAAAGTCAAGGTCCTAAAGTAGAACGTACTTAAAAGTACTTTCTGATTGTTTATGATTATGATGCAGTTAATAAGTTACCCATTTCCTACAAAGGAGTAGGGCAGTTACGTACACAGGATACAAAGGGTGTGAACAGTTTTTAGGATCAGGCTTATTAGCATATTTGTGTCTCAGAATTCCATTTACTAGCCATGTGAACTTAAGCAAATGACCACACCTTCCGGGGGCGAAATAAATGGGAGAAGGTACATACGTAAGTTTTAAAAACCAGCGTTCCAATCAGTGCCGACTGTAGTCGTTAAAGCTTGGCTCTTATATACAAGCTTACTTCCAAGGAGACAGTCGTAAATTGCAACGTTAAAGTACGGGCTCTTTAATAGGTGAACCTCAGCCCCAAGGAGGAGCTGAGGTAGGAACCAAGGAGAAGGTAACAACACGTAGGTGCAGAACCAAAAGTAACCGCAGAGAAGAAACAAAAAAACAAAACAAACAAACAAACAAACAAAAAACCCTCCCGGACGGAAGTGATTGTGCCCCTAATAAACATGGCTTCCAGGTGATTTCCGTTCTCCTCTGCTCAGTAATTGAGCTTCGCTACTTCTCGCGATTTTACAGTTACAGTGGCCGAACTTTTAGCAAACGCCTTTTCCTTGTCCTTCGAGGAAGGCGGGACTATGAAGGAGATGCTGGGTGGTGATTGGCAGTGGCTCGTTAGGAACGTGGCCAGGGAGTTAGACGTCAGCGCCCCGCCTTGATTGGTTGCCAAAAGGCGGGGCTACTAGACCGCTTGAGGGGTGGCCGCAGCCGCGAAGAGAGCCATGGGTCAGGCGGCCAAGGTGACAGGGTTTTGGGAGGGGGTGGGTGAGGTACCCACGGTAAGGTTAAGTTGGTGGCCATGCGAAGGTTGAAGTGTCTGGAGGCTGGGGTTCAGGACCCTTCCCGGAAGATGATGACCAACCCCGCGGGGCAATCCAGGGTTCGTGCAGGTGCGGAGGGAGGGCGGGGCCAGTGTGGTTCTTAGTTTTGGGTGGTAACCGGATACCGAGTGTTACGTCTGATGAAAGCACGCGACTTAAATTCAGAGTAATTGAGGAACCCATTTCACATCTCTTGATAAGTAAAGGAGACTCTTAATACAATCTTGAGTTACAGCCAATGATGTGAAATGTTTATTCAGATGACCAGAAGGTGCACGGAAGTGTAGGAACCAAGGAACCCGAGCCCCAGCCCCAGCAAAATTATTTGCGAAGGTAACTTTTAGCGAGAAACAGCACACACTTGTGAGATGAATCCTCAAATCTGGGGATGTGCGGCCTCACTTGGGTCATCTCTCTGAAGACCTGGTCTCGGATTCTTTTTTGATCAAGCCGCTGATCATTCCTTACCAGTGCTCAGTTCTGAGAGACAACCATCTCTTGACTTTATATAACATTGTGGCTGATTGGGACTTGCAGTTGACACTGGCCAAAGCATAGGCACAGAAAGGAAGAAATGACCTGCCACAATATTTTGAGTAAAAGCAGTGTTTATGGTTGGTCAATGATAGGGAGGCACAAAGCAGTCAAATAGTATTGAACTTTCAATACATTTTAATATAAATCACAACAGTAATAGAAGCAGAATAATACTACCAGTCTCCTGAGTAGCTGGGACTATAAGCTTGTGCCATATCCGTTTTACCTCTCCTCACTTAGCATGTCTTCCACTCTTCTTGCAATGTTAAACTCACTGGGGTTTTTTGGTTTTGTTTTGTTTTTTCTTTTTGAGACAGGGGCTGGCTAAATTACTCAGTGCCTCACTAAATGGTGAGGCTGGCCTTGAACTTGTTATTCTCCTGCTACAGCCTTCCAGTCCCTGGGTTTACAGGCTTGCGTCACTGGGCCAGCAACTCACTGGGTTTCTTTCTATGATGGAGATTTGTGTGTGTGTGTGCTGGGATTGAACCCAGGGCTTCACACATGCTAAGCACATGCAGAACTTTATGATGCCTTTTACTGATAATCTGTTCAAGGTGATTAAAACTTTTACTACCAAGCACTTCAGAATTTTTCCTTCCTATGCAATACTCAATTACAAAGCCATTTGGGCATTTTTTGGTACTTGTTACAGCAGCATCCCATTTCCTGGTCCCAAAATCTGAATTCGTTTGCTACAACTGTCTTAATCTTAACAAAGTACAGGTTAAGCATCCCTAATCCAAAAACTGGTAATCTGAAAGGACCAACATGACACTAAAAAAGTTTCAGATTTTGGAGCATTTTGGATTTCATATTAGTGATGCTGACCAATAAATTTTATGCAAATGTTCCAAAATTTTGAGAAACCTCCAAAATCTGAAAAACTTCTGGTCCCAAGCATGTTGGCTAAGAGCACTCAACCTACCATAAACAGGGTGGCTTAAAACAACAGACATTTATTGTCTCACAGCTCTAGAGGCCAGAAATGCAAGGTCAAGATGTTAGCAAGGCCCTACTTCCTCTGAAACACTGCGCAGTATCTTTTCTTCCTTTTTTAAGCTTCTGATGGTAGCTCTCAGTCCTTCATGACTTGCTGTTGTATCATTCCAATCTTTGCCTTTGTCTTCACCTTGACTATCTATGTGTTTCTGTCTCCACCTGGTATTTTCCTTGTATAGGAGTAGGGCCCACCTGATTGACCTAATGTTAACTTGTTTACATCCTTTTTTAAGAGAGAATCAGTTTTATTTATTTTTTCATCTGGTTTTTTGTTGTTCCAACACTTAGTTGTATATGTTGTTCTGGGATTTGAACCCAGGTCTTCTCACATGCCAGGCAAATGTGATATCATTGAGCCACCACTCCAGCCCCCTTGATTACATCTTGCAAAAAGTTTATGACCAAATAAAGTCACATTTACAGGTATCTGGGGGGAAACACATGGCATAATATTATGGATATTTCATATTTTATTTACCTATTCATATATTGTAATAGAATTATTGGGTTGTGCAACAACTGTTTAACTTTTTTAGCAACTGCCTAACCTTTCCAAAACAGTTGCACCTTTTTACATTTTCACCAACAGTGTATAAGAGTTCCAGTTTTTCCATATCCTTGCCAACACTTGTTATTGACTTTGTTTTATCCTACTTGGATGTAGTGACATCTCATTGTGGTTTAGGTTTGGATTTTCCAGATGGGAAAGGGTGTTGAGCATCTTCTTACAGCTCATTAACCATTTATGCATCTTTTTTGAAGAAATGTCTACTTGAATCTGTTGTATATTTTTTAAATTAGGGGTTTAATCCCAAAATCCTTGGGATTAGAGGCGCACACTTCTCTACCTAGCTGGTTTTTGTTTTGTTTTGTTTTGTTTTGTTTTGGTACTGGAGTTTGAAACCAAGAGTGCTTTACCAGTGAGCTACATCCCCAGCCCTTTTTATTTTTTATTTTGAGACAGGATCTCAGTTGCTAAGGTTGGGCCAGAACTTGCAGTCGTCCTTCTTCAGCCTCTTGAGTTGCTGGGATTACAGGTGTGTGCCATAGTACCTAGCAGTTTTTTTTTTCTTTTTTGATAGTGTTGTTCCCCTTTCTCTTTTTAAAATAAATTTTTATAAAGATGATAAATGTATAAAGTTTAAGAAAAATAGAAAACTATTAGGTGCCTGTTTTCTTCTACCTATTTCCACTTCCTCCCCAGAGATATGTGCTTTTTCTAATCATTTTAGCTATTTCTTCTGGGATTTACTTTCATATTTCTAAATGAAATATTTAAACTGCTTATGTGTTGGTTTCTTTGACTTAAATTATCGAAGACGAGTCTCACTCTAGCTCCTTGTCTTCAAAATATATAATTTTTGGATAATCAGTTTACATTTTTGGTATTATTGTCATTAATATTATTACTCTGTATAATTTTTTTAAAGATTTGAAGATATTTCTTATCTTCTCACAGTGATGTTTTAGAAGTTAAATGCCATTCTTATTTTCTGATCCTTTAAATGTGAATTGGTTTTTCTCCCTTAGATTTTATTCTTTATTAGCATTGCATTGAACTTGCATCACAATGTGCTGTTGTGGATTCTGTGTATTGCACTTGGTGGAACCTTCTTGCTATCTGGTGACTCATGTCCTCACTTGGTGAAATTTGCTTGATTGTCTCCTTTTCATTTTTTACTTCCAAATCTCTCTTATCGGTGCCCCTGATAATATTACTGTTGGGCCTTTTTTTTTTTCTTTTTAAAAAGAGAGGTACAGGGCTGGAGCGGTAGCTCAGTGGTTGTGGTGTTTGCCTGGCATGTGCAAGTCCAAGGGTTCGAATCCCAGCACCACATATACAACTATGTGTCAGAGCAACAAAAGTCACATGAAAAACTAAATAAAATTGATTCTTTCTCCCTCTCACTGTCCCTCTCTCTTCAAAATAAAGAAAAAAAGAGAGAGGGACAGTGAGAGAGAATCAGTTTTACTTAGTTTTTCATGTGGCTTTTGACACTTCCTTGTGTATGTATGTGATACTGGGATTTGAACCCATGTCCTTGGGCATGCCAAGCAAGCACCATGACTGCTGAGTCACCACCTCAGCCCCACTGTTGGGCCTTTTGGGTTATTCTCTTAACTTTCTTATTTTCTTTCCTCAATTTCTATCTCTGGATTTTTATTATGTATTCTGGGCGGTATTTCTCAGCTTTGTCCTTGCTTTTATACATTTGATTTCCAAGAGCTTATTGTAGTTTTCTGAATATTCCTTTTTTAATTTATTGCAGCTTCTTTTAAATGTTATTCCGTATTGGTAATAACTTATGTTTCTGAGGAAGTTTATTATGCTTGTTTGGTTTTTATTTTGTTTCATTTCTGTGTTTTCTGTTCTCAGATTTCTTGTTTATTTTTGCTGTCTTTGAAATAGTTTTCTAATGTACGTTAAATGCTTAATATGGTGCCAGGCACACAGTGTTAGCTTAGTAAGAGATTATCTGGAGAACAGATTGAAGGAGAGAATGTTGATAGAGTGCTAAACCTTTGTAAGTTGTCTAAGTAAGAGATGGGGAGGGTCTGAACTTAAATAGTTTTTGGGATGGAGGGATAGATAGAGGATATAAAAATGTTTAGAGAGACATTCCTAAAATTTCTACATGAAGAGTATGGTAGATTTAAAGGATGATCTGCAGATTTTTGGCTTGAGAAACTCAGTGGTCTCCAAAAAACTAAAATTGAGAAGTTAGGAGCAGGAGATACAGCTCAGTGATTAACCCTGGGTTTGATTCCCCAGCATCACAAAAAATAAATAATAAAAATGAAATTGAGAAATAGGTAAGAAAAGCAATATTGGGAGAACAATATTAAGTACCATTTTGGACTTTTTTTTTTTTTTTTTTTTTAGAGAGAGGAACAGTGAGAGGGAGAGAGAGAGAGAGAATCAATTTTATTTAGTTTTCCATGTGGCTTTCGTTGCTCAGACATTTTGTTGTGTATATGTATCTGGGGCTGGGGTTTGAACCCATGTCCCTGCACATACGAGGGCAAGCCCCAAAACTGCTGAGCCACTGCTCCAGCTTCCATTTTGGACTTTTTAAGTGAGAGGTAACCTTGGGCTATCCAGAAAAGTATCTTGATAATCTTTTACCAAAATGCCAGGCTCTTTCCTCTCTTTTTAAATTTTCTACCCCGAATATTCGTAAGTCTCAGTATTCCATGTTGTTTTTGAGAACCTGTAATTAAACTTGCCAAAATTATCTAAAATGTTTTTTTCTGGCTCTCTTCACGTATAAGTCCATGATTTTTTGTATGTGTGTATTTTTTTGTTTTAAGAGAGAGAGGGAGAGAATGAGAGAAAGAGGAAAGAGAATCAACTTTATTTTTCATCTGGCCTTTGTTTCTCCTATACTTAGTTGTGTATGTGGTACTGGGGTTTGAACCTGGGTCCTTGTGCATGCCAGGCAAGCACTCCAACCACTGAGCCGCTGCTCTAGCCCCCTATGTGTATGATTTTTAAGAGCTGATCAAAGAGCCAGGCACAATGGCACATGCTTTGGGAGTCTATGACAGGAGGATTGCCAAATTGAAGCTTCAGCAACTTAGCGAGGCCCTAAGCAACTTAGTGTGAACCTGTCTCAAAATAAAAAATAAAATGGGCTGGAATGTGGCTCAGTGGTTAAGTGCCCCTGGGTTCCAGTACCAAAAAACAAAACAAAACAAAAAAATCCACCCCTTCAATATGTTAAGAAAAATGTGAGGGGCCT